>SDVV010026258.1:0-12288 GCA_016164225.1 Gammarus roeselii | reverse complement strand
CTAACCCGCAACCAGTGTTCACAAACAGATGGGAACCAGAGAACATTGTACACGCTCTGGCAGGCCTCGTGACGTCATGCACAGCTTCTGACATATCAGCGTTTTCTAGTAAGAACTACAACATTATAACATAAATCATTATGGAATAGAGTAAACTCAGCTGAGTTCATCTTTTCTGAGTCATTCATCATTAAAATACTTGAGTTGTCAGGGCGAGCACCAATCACAGCAAAATTGAATGTCGAGAGAAATTCCTTAGTGAAAGTCAATGGAATGTTACAGTTTGTTGATGGTGAGTTATTACACCACAACGCCATAACAACCATCCGTTAAACCGGTGCCAAAGGGGGAGCATTCGGTAACATGATGATATTGGGAGTAAAGGGGGAGCATTCGGTAACATGATGCTATTGGGGGTATAACTCGTCCATTATGAGACAGGGGTTATAACTATGAAGGGATTGTATTGCCTATTATCCTGCTGTGGTGATAATGTATTTATTCATTAGTTGGAAAAGGCTGTAGCGTCACCTATTGGTGAGTGTTTCATATGCAATGTAAATGTACTCTAACTATAGAGCACGGTTTACTCACGTCATTTGCTGGCACTGCGATCGGTTGCTGCTATTCCTACCCACAATCAGTTAAGCACTCACAATTCCTAGACCGTCTCTAACTGTTGGTGTCTTCATCACAACGGCTCTCATAGGGGAGAGCTTATAGTGTGGACGAAATTTGCAAGATGATGGACGAAATATGACGGGATGGAGAGGACGGAATAGTGTGACGAAATTGTTTGGACGAAGTCTGCAGGATTAGGGACACAATGGGACGGAATGATGTGGGCGGAATAATTTAACGGAATAGTTTGGACGAAGTTTGCAGGATTAGGGACGAAATGTGACGAAATGATGTGGACGGAATAGTGTGGACGAAATCTGCAGTATGAGAAACGTAATGTGACGGAATTGTGTGGGCGGAATAATGTGACGGAATAGTGTGAACAAAGTCTGAAGGATGAGGGACGTTATAAGACGGAATAATGTAACGGAATAGTGTGGCCGAAGTCTGCAGGAAGAGTGACGAAATGGGACGGAATTCTGTCGACAGAATAGTGTGGACGAAGCTTGCAGGATGAGAGAGGAAATTGGGAGGAATGCTGTGGACGGAACAGTATGCACGAAGCCTGCAGGATGAAGGACGAAATGGGACGGAATAGGATGAAGGACGAAAAGGATGAAGGACGAAAAGGACGAAATGGGACAAAATAGGACGCACAAATTGGTGTGGCATTGATTATTGGTGGATGCAGCCTCACTTAATGTGTTCAACTCACGCAAAATTTGGTAAGCCCATGCACGTTGCTGAGCCACACCTAATGTGTTCGACTCACGCAAAGTTTGGTAAGCCCACACACGTTGCTGAGCCACACTTAATATGTTCAACTCACGCAAAGATTCGTAAGCCCTCGCACGTTGCTGAGCCACACTTAACGTGTTCAGCTCTCGCAAAACTTGGTGAGCCCACGCACGTTGCTGAGCCACACTTAATGTGTTCAACTCACGCAAAGTTTGGTGAGCCCACGCACGTTGCTAAGCCACACTTAATGTGTTCAACTCACGCAAAGTTTTATGAGCCCACGCACGTTGCTAAGCCACACTTAATGTGTTCAACTCACGCAAAGTTTGGTGAGCCCACGCACGTTGCTGAGCTACATCTCCTAGACGATCTCTCCATCTCTTAGACAATCTCTCCATCTCCTAGACGATCTTTCAATCTCCTAGACGATCTCTCCATTTTCTAGACGATCTCTCCGTCTCCTAGACAATCTCTATCTCCTAGACGATCACTTCATCTCCAAGACAATCCCTCCATCTCCTAGACAATCTCTCCATCTCCTTGACAATCACTCCATCTCCTAAACGATCTCCCCATCTCCTAGACAATTTCTCCATATCATTAGACAGTCTCTCAATCTCCTAGACAATCTCTTCATCTCCTTGACGATCTTTCCATCTTCTAGGTGATTTCTCCATCTCCTAGACAATCTCTTCATCTTCTAGACGTTCATTTCATCTCCTAGACAATCCTTTCATCTCCTAGACAATCTCTCCATCTCCTAGACAATCTCTCCATCTACTCAACAATATCTCCATCTCCTAGACCATCTCTCCATCTCCTAGATGATCTTTCCATCTCTTAGACAATCACTCCATCTCCTAGATGATCTTTCAATCTCCTAGACGATCTCATCATTTTCTAGACAATCTCTCCGTCTCCTAGACAATTTCTATTTCCTAGACGATCACTCCATCTCCTAGACAATCCCTCCATCTCCTAGACAATCTTTCCATCTCCTGGACAATCACTCCATCTCCCAAACGATCTCCCCATCTCCTAGACAATCTTTCCATCTCCTAGACGATCTCTCCATCTCTTTGACGATCTTTCCATCTTCTAGACAATTTCTCCATCTCCTGGACAATCTCTCCATCTCCTAGACGATCATTCCATCTCCTAGACAGTCTCTCCATCTCCTAGACTATCTCACCATCTCCTAGATGATCTCTCCATCTCCTTGACGATTTCTCCATCTCCTAGACAATCTCTCCATCTCCTTGACGATCTATCCATCTCCTAGACGATCTATCCATCTCCTTGACGATCACTCCGTCTCCTGGACGATCTCTCCATCTCGTAGACGATCTATCCATCTCCTAGACGATCTCTCCATCTCGTGGACAATCTTTCCATCTCCTAGACGATCACTCTATCTCCTAGACAATCTCTCCATCTCCTAGACAATCTCACCATCTCTAAGACGATCTCTCCATCTCCTTGACGATTTCTCCATCTCCTAGACAATCTCTCCATCTCCTTGACGATCTCTCCATCTCCTAGACGATCTCTCCATCTCCTTGACGATCTCTCCACCTCCTTGACGATCTCTCCATCTCCTTGACGATCTCTCCATCTCCTAGACGATCTCTCCATCTCCTTGACGATCTCTCCATCTCCTTGACGATCTCTCCATCTCCTAGACGATCTCCCTATCTCCTAGACGATCTCTCCATCTCCTAGACAATCTCTCCATCTCCTTGACGATATTTCCATCGCCTAGACGATCTCTGTATCTCATAGAAAATCTCTCCATCTCCTAGACGATCTCTCCATCTCCTAAACGATCTCTTCATCTCCTTGACGATCTCTCCATCTCCTTGACGATTTCTCCATCTCCTAGACGATCTCTGTATCTCATAGAAAATCTCTCCATCTCCTAGACGATCTCTCCATCTCCTAAACGATCTCTTCATCTCCTTGACGATCTTTTCATCTCCTTGACGATTTCTCCATCTCCTAGACGATATCTCCATCTCCTTGACGATCTCTCCATCTCCTACACGATCTCTTCATCTCCTAGACGATTTGTCCATCTCCTAGACGATCTCTCCATCTCATTGATGATCTCTCCGTCTCCTAGACGATCTCTCCACCTCCTAGACGATCACTCCATCTTCTAGACGATCACTCATCTCCTAGACGATCACTCCGTCTTTTTGACGATCTCTCCATCTCCTAGACAATCTCTTCATCTCCTAGGCGATCACTCCATCTTCTAGACGATCACTCATCTCCTAGACGATCACTCCATGTTTTTGACGATCTCTCCATCTCCTAGACAATCACTCCATCTTCTAGACGATCACTCATCTCCTAGACGATCACTCCATCTTTTTGACGATCTCTCCATCTCCTTGACAATCTCTTCATCTCCTAGACGATCACTCATCTCCTAGATGATCACTCCATCTTCTAGACGATCACTCATCTCCTAGACGATCACTCCATCTTTTTGACGATCTCTCCATCTCCTTGACAATCTCTTCATCTCCTAGACGATCACTCATCTCCTAGATGATCACTCCATCTTCTAGACGATCACTCATCTCCTAGACGATCACTCCATCTTTTTGACGATCTCTCCATCTCCTTGACAATCTCTTCATCTCCTAGACGATCACTCATCTCCTAGATGATCACTCCATCTTCTAGACGATCACTCATCTCCTAGACGATCACTCCATCTTTTTGACGATCTCTCCATCTCCTTGACAATCTCTTCATCTCCTAGACGATCACTCATCTCCTAGATGATCACTCCTATTCTATTTTATCTTCATTATGGTTGTGGCTATTGAAGGAAATGGGACCATTTACACGCAGTATTGGAAGATTTATTAACTCTTTAGCCACACATCCCTGGGCCCATGAACAGAGCTTTACAACCGACCGATATTACCGTGGTGAAGAATTTTAGTCAAGGTTACAACATGTTATTATTTTTTTTACGCAATTTTTTTATGTATTAGTAGGAATGTTTTTTTCTGCTGAACTAATTTTCTGTTGTAACCATTATTGTACCAACGAGTGCCTCAATGAAGATTATTATTATTATTATTATCTATGCTGCCATGCTGATTTGTACAATTTAGGTACACAATATATGCATCCAGTTAGAAGATAATGAGTGAGACAGGCACCTATCGACTTGTCGCGTTACCACTAAAGCTACCACCTCAGAGTCAATGTTGGCAATTCATTGTGCCGGATCAGGTTATGGGAAAAAAAGAGGATGTTACACTAGATTAGTTTCGTTGCTTTAGTCATTTGAACGTGTTATAAAAATACCTCCAGTTAGAATTTATAGTTTAGAAACTTTTCGTTCGTCTATGAATCATGAATTGCTCGTCTTCTCTCTTTCCTTACCACGTCCAGTTGGCATAGTTATAGGTACACCATAATTTGGAGTGATATGCACGGTACCAGACCATACAACATAGTTCCGCAGCATACCTTGGAATGATATGTAGGGTACCAGACCTCGCAGCATACTTTTGCCGCTTACTTTTGCAACATACTTCGGAATGATATGCAAGGTACCTGATCTCACAACATACTTTCGCAGATGTTTTCGTAGCATACTTTCACAGCATGCTTTCGCAGATGTTTTTCGTAGCATACTTTCACAACATACTTTCGCAGCATACGTTAACAGCATACTTTCACATCATACTCGCGCAGCTTACTTTGTAATGATGTGCAGGGTACCTACATCGCAACATTATTTAGTACTCGTTTGGTATTTGCCTCTCCCGGCTTCTGTATTGTCCAGGCCCATACACTGCCTAACAATCCCTCTCTAACTAGGAACATATTCAAAACAATGACCTTTAAAGCATGGCAGGATACCGAAATAAGGAAATGCCTCCTTCCTAATCAATTATGACTCACGTAGAATGAATATGGGTACATTATTTCCCATACAAGTGGTAGTAGGTAGGCTGGAAGAGTTTAGTACTTAAAAACCCCAGTACAATAAATGAGTGAGTCACGAAGCAAACAAACAGCGCTTGATTTGCTTTCATACGAGCAAATAAGAGAACCAAGACTAACACACCCCATTGCAAGATATTGAGTGCATGTATATACTAAATTGCATTGTGTCTTTTTAATTTTTGACCGTATGAACCCATTGAGGAAACGAGCTTCTGAAAGCATTTTTGTTGGGCATAAAATCCGTTCCCAACAAACAATAACGGTTGTATGTCCACGAGACATTAAACCATACTACCTGTTCAACTATACTCCAGCGCAATCAATTTTAATAACAACCCGGCAGCAGCTACCTTTTCGAATCTGAGAAGTTCCGTAAGTGCAGGATACCTCTGTATATAAGATCCGATATCCCTGGATATAAGATCCGATATCCCTGTAAATAAGATCCGATATCCTTGTATATCAGATCCGATATCCCTGTATATCAGATCCCTGCAAACCATATATTATGGACAGACTTCCAGCTGATTGCTCGAGGCGATTGCACCGTCTTACACATACGACTTGGATCATTACTACCGTAACCATAAAATACGAACTCCCTTGCTCGAGTTTATTTGTCGACGCCGAGTGCGGTTCCGAACACGGTAGTAGAGTTGGTCTCGGCTGATATCAACGCCATCCGACAGCGGACCAAATCAGAGCGCGATTGTTTCGATCTCCACAAGGGCAACAATCCAGCAGAGATGACAGCGGAGATACCGGCCTCCATGACCACTCCTCGCTGGCCAAGATGAGTGCGGTCTTCCTCAGTGCCATCTCAGCCAGGGCAACCGAAAGGAGAGGACGGCAACAATCTGTTTTGACCATGACTGCCTTTCTTGACTTTGACTGAACCGTTACTGGTGATAACCGACGGATGAAGGCCGATAGACAATGCTGTTCTTTGAAGGCAATACCTTGACTCTAGCGAATGGCCGTAGGACGGGGGGAACAGCAGCCCATGATGGCAATCTCCGCTGCCATAACAGCGATGAGCAGTGTTTTTGTCCCGCAAGCGAGCAGTTGTAATGGTTTATAGCTTGATTATTTTGGTGGGAGGAATTTGCCAAGCCTCTTCTCGCGGACCTCCCGCCGTTCGCAGCCAACCCTGACCGAGATGGTATCGGACACAGGCCTCACAATCGAAGCTAGAACTCGACATCCCGCGTGATTGGAGCCCCACATGACTACTTTATAAGCCTTCTCCTTCTTCATCAAACTTTTATATTTTTTAACTGTATCGTCGTATAATGTACTCATATCGCATACATATACGACTTCATATGGATGCATTCTTTATACAAAACGCTACCATTTAATTTAAATTCTTTCTTAGTGTAAAGAGAGAGTCCATGGAGGAGAAGGGACAAGAAATGGTGTGTGTTGCAAGGATAGTCTGTTGGACTGCTGTAGGGCTGAGGCAGAGGACTCGGGCCAGTGAGCAGGCAAATTGCATTGTTCAGGGCAAGTATGCGTTCGAGCAGCGGCTGACCTTTGTCATAGCCTCCTAGCTAGTATGTGCTTCTAATGTAGATGGCAAAACTCAGCTGTGAAGTGGTAGGCGCTGGCAGGAGTTTGCTGATCGTGGAAGAAGGTTGAGTCGTCTCGCTCTCGAGACCTGTAACCTTGCAAACTAATGCCACGTAGTATCGTTTTCTAACCAAACAACGTTTTTGAATCATCTAATTGGCGGACTGGGAAAATCCATCCTCGCGTATCAAGCAGCGATCGGATATTATTTTTTCCCTTTGTGGTATATTATATTTTTATTATTATTCTTCCAATTGTTATTGGAGTTTTTCGATTGTGAGGAATTTCAGATCATTTCTTATTTTGTTTTTATTTGAAGTGTTCCACTCGTAGTCAGAATTGTGCGGCACCTTGTATAGGGTTCATACACAGATCACTCGCGAATGTGGTACTGAGTAATTGAAAGTAAGCTTGACCACAATTGTTGTCCATGTTGTCAAATGTCGGAGTGTGCTCTGAGATTCCATTTGGTTTTCGCTATTTCAATGCATTTGTGTGGGGAGGTAACTTCGCTACGTGAAGGCATTTGTGTGGTGAAGTAACTTCGCTACTTGAATGCATTTGTGTGATGTGGTAACTTCACTATTTGAATGCATTTGTGGGGTGTGGTAATTTCGCTACTTGAAGGCATTTGTGTGGTGTGGTGACTTCGCTCCTTGAAGGCATTTGTGTGGTGAGGTAACTTCGCTACTTGATGGCATTTGTGTGGTGAGGTAACTTCGCTACTTGAATGCATTCGTGTGGTGTGGTAACTTCGCTACTTGAAGGCATTTGTTTGGTGTGGTAACTTCGCTACTTGAATGCATTTGTGTGGTGTGGTGACTTCGCTACTTGAAGGCATTTGTGTGGTGAGGTAACTCCGCTACTTGATGGCATTTGTGTGGTGAGGTAACTTCGCTACTTGAGTGCATTCGTGTGGTGTGGTAACTTCGCTACTTCAATTGATTTATGTTGTGTGGTAACTTTGCTACTTGAATGCATTTGTGTGGTGTGGTAACTTCTCTACTTGAAGGCAGTTGTGTGGTGTGGTAACTTCGCTACTTGAATGCAGTTCTGTGGTGTGGCAATTTCGCTACTTGAAGGCATTTGTGTGGTGAGATAATTTCGCTACTTGAAGGCATTTGTGTGGTGAGGTAACTTCGCTACTTGAATGCATTCGTGTGGTGTGGTAACTTCGCTACTTCCATGGATTTGTGTAGTGTGGTAACTCCGCTACTAGAAAGCATTTGTGTGGAGAGGTAACTTCGCTACTTCAATGCATTTAAGTGGTGTGGTAACTTCGCTACTTGAATGCATTTGTGTGGTGTGGTAACTTCGCTACTAGAATGCATTTGTGTTGTGTGGTTAATTCGCTACTTTAATGCATTCGTGTTGTGTGGTAACTTCGCCACTTGAAGGCATTTGTTTGGTGTGGTAACTTCGCTACTTGAATGCATTTGTGTGGTGTGGCAATTTTGCTACTTGAAGGCATTTGTGCGGTGAGGAAACTTCGTTTCTTGGAGGCATTTGTGTGGAGAGGTAACTTCGCTACTTGAATGCATTTATGTGGTGTGGTAACTTCGCTACTTCAATGCATTTGTGTGGTGAGGTAACTTCGCTACTTGAATGCATTTGAGTGGTGTGGTAATTTCGCTTCTTGAAGGCATTTATGTGGTGTGGTAACTCCGCTACTTGAAGGAATTTGTGTGGTGGGGTAACTTCGCCACTTGAATGCATTTGTGTGGTGTGGAAACTTCGCTACTCGAATGCATTTGTGTGGTGTGGTAACTTCGCTCCTTGAAGGCATTTGTGCGGTGTGGTAATTTCGCTACTTGAAGGCATTTGTGTGGTGAGGTAACTTCGCTACTTGAAGGCATTTGCATGGTGTGGTAACTTCGCTACTTGAACGCATTTGTGTGGTGTGGTAACTTCACTACATGAATATATTTGTGTGGTGTGGTAACTTCGCTACTTGAATGCATTTGTGTGGTGAGGTAACTTCGCTACTTGAAGGCATTTGTGTGGTGAGGTAACTTCGCTACTTGAATGCATTTGTGTGGTGTGGTAACTTCGCTACTTGAAGGCATTTGTGAGGTGAGGTAACTTCTCTACTTGAATGCATTGTGTGGTGTGGTAACTTGACTACTTGAATGCATTTATGTGGTGTGGTAGTGGTAACTTCGCTACTTAAATGCATTTGTGTGGTGAGATAACTTCGCTACTTGAATGCATTTGTGTGGTGTGGTAACTTCGCTACTTGAAGGCATTTGTGTGGAGAAGTAACTTCTCTACTTGAATGCATTGTGTGGTGTGGTTACTTCACTACTTGAATGCATTTATGTGGGGTGATAGTGGTAACTTCGCTACTTAAATGCATTTGTGTGGTGAGGTAACTTCGCTACTTGAATTCATTTGTATGGTGTGGTAGCTTCGCTACTTGAAGGCATTTGTGTGGAGGGGTAACTTCGCTACTTGAATGCATTAGTGTGGTGTGGTAACTTCGCTACTAGAAGGCATTTGTGTGGTGTGGTAACTTCACTACTTGAAGGCATTTGTGTGGTGTGGTAACTTCACTACTTGAATGCATTTATGTGGTGTGGTAATTTCGCTACTTGAAGGCATTTATGTGGTGTGGCAATTTCGCTACTTGAAGGCATTTGTGCGGTGAGGAAACTTCGCTACTTGGAGGCATTTGTGTGGAGAGGTAACTTCGCTACTTGAATGCATTTATGTGGTGTGTTATCTTCGCTACTTGAAGGCATTTGTGTGGTGTGGTAACTTTGCTACTTGAAGGCATTTGTGTGGTGTGGTAACTTCGCTACTTGAAGGCATTTGTGTGGTGAGGTAACTTCGCTACTTGAATGCATTTGTGTGGTGTGGTAATTTCGCTTCTTGAAGGCATTTGTGTGGTGTGGTAACTCCGCTACTTGAATGAATTTGTGTGGTGGGGTAACTTCGCTACTTGAATGCATTTGTGTGGTGTGGTAACTTCGCTACTCGAATGCATTTGTGTGGTGTGGTAACTTCGCTCCTTGAAGGCATTTGTGCGGTGTGGTAACTTCGCTACTTGAACGCATTTGTGTGGTGTGGTAACTTCACTACATGAATATATTTGTGTGGTGTGGTAACTTCGCTACTTGAATGCATTTGTGTGGTGAGGTAACTTCGTTACTTGAAGGCATTTGTGTGGTGAGGTAACTTCGCTACTTGAATGCATTTGTGTGGTGTGGTAACTTCGCTACTTGAAGGCATTTGTGTGGTGAGGTAACTTCTCTACTTGAATGCATTGTGTGGTGTGGTAACTTCACTACTTGAATGCATTTATGTGGTGTGGTAGTGGTAACTTCGCTACTTAAATGCATTCGTGTGGTGAGATAACTTCGCTACTTGAATGCATTTGTGTGGTGTGTTAACTTCGCTACTTGACGGCATTTGTGTGGAGAGGTAACTTCTCTACTTGAATGCATTGTGTGGTGTGGTAACTTCACTACTTGAATGCATTTATGTGGGGTGGCAGTGGTAACTTCGCTACTTAAATGCATTTGTGTGGTGAGGTAACTTCGCTACTTGAATGCATTTGTGTGGTGTGGTAGCTTCGCTACTTGAAGGCATTTGTGTGGAGTGGTAACTTCGCTACTTCAATGCATTTGTGTGGTGTGGTAACTTCGCTACTTGAAGGCATTTGTTTGGTGAGATAACTTCGCTACTTGAAGGCATTTGTGTGGTGAGGTAACTTCGCTACTTGAATGCATTTGTGTGGTGTGGTAACTTTGCTATTTGATGGCATTTGTGTGGTGAGGTAACTTCTCTACTTGAATGCATTGTGTGGTGTGATATCTTCACTACTTGAAGGCATTTGTGTGGTGTGGTAACTTCGCTACTTGAAAGCATTTGTGTGGTGGGGTAACTCCGCAAAATGTAACACAATTCTCACGATAGCAAAACGCGGACATGTCCGGACCAAATGCAGGACAGAAATGTATAAAACGCATCTACCCTTGATTAAATGTGTCTTTTAGACCGAAGGTATACTTTGTAAACACTAAAATACCACGATACATCTGTGAATATAATGTTTCACTTAGACAATCTTTCTTAATATTGGATCTTTCATTTGATGACAAATCGTCTCATCACCGCTTCACAAGGCCTCTGGTCGCTGGCTTCAGGGTGAATGATTTATGTGAATTATAAGCTCCAAGTTGGCATGTGGTATTAAAACAGCGTGCATGAGACGTGTTTGAAGCAGTGTGAAAAAGAATGAGCAAATAACGTGAAGGGGGAAAAGGTAGCGGGGATTAAAAAGGCCACGTGATAAAAGAAGCACGCAATTTAGCAGACCGACGCATGACACAACAAAAACGCCTCACGTTCGAAAAAAATTATTTGTTAAGTTAAACCGAAATTCAAATTGATTTTGTGTCAATCAGGAGCGTAAACTGAAACAGACGCTGTGAGAACGCATACGCAACGTGTATAGTTTGGGTGGGAAGCAGGAACACAACCTAGAAAAACGACGGGCAAATCTGAAACATTAACATGGATGGAGTTTGTTGAAACAGGAATACACCTTATAATTGACTACGTGTGAACAGGAACGCCACCAACAATATAGTAGATCCGATGTAAAGCAGAAACGCAACCTAAAATAGACCCCGTGTGAAACAGGAACCCATCCTATAGAATAGAGACTTTGTGGAGTTGGAACGCAACCTGGAATTGACCCCGTGTGAAGCAGGAACGCAACCTAGAGTGGACCACACGTGGAGTATGAGCGTACACTTGAATCCACCACGTGAGGAGTCCGAATAATAACTAAAATAGGTCTTGATTGAAGCAAGAACATAACCTTGACTAGGAGCCGTGTGGTGCAGGAGCGCAACATTAACAGAGACCGTGTGAAGCAGGAACGCAACATTGACAGAGACCGTGTGAAGCAGGAACGCAACATTGACAGAGACCGTGTGAAGCAGGAACGCATCATAGACAGAGACCGTGTGAAGCAGGAGCGCAACATTGACAGAGACCGTGTGAAGCAGGAACGCAACATTGACAGAGACCGTGTGAAGCAGGAACGCAACATTAACAGAGACCGTGTGAAGCAGGAACGCAACATTAACAGAGACCGTGTGAAGCAGGAGCGCAACATTGACAGAGACCGTGTGAAGCAGGAACGCAACATTGACAGAGACCGTGTGAAGCAGGAACGCAACATTGACAGAGACCGTGTGAAGCAGGAGCGCAACATTGACAGAGACCGTGTGAAGCAGGAACGCAACATTGACAGAGACCGTGTGAAGCCGGAACGCAACATTGACAGAGACCGTGTGAAGCAGGAACGCAACATTGACAGAGACCGTGTGAAGCAGGAACGCAACATTGACAGAGACCGTGTGAAGC
>SDVV010026257.1:0-12289 GCA_016164225.1 Gammarus roeselii | reverse complement strand
CGTAACTACTCTGTGTTCCAAGTTGAATGGAACACTTTTGTTCCTAAACTCTGCAAAGAAAGAATTGGACTTCAAATCAAGATTACTGATTGTCCACGATTTAGTATTTTCTCACATTAACTACTGTCGTTCAATTTGGGGGAAATGCACCAAAACTCAAAGCGAGAAAGTGCAACGTTGTATAAATTTTGCGGCAAGAATAACATGCGATGGTAGCCACAGAAAACGAGACCACGTAAGTCCTCTCCTCGAGAAATTGAAGTGGCTCAATATTGACAACAAACTGGCACTCCGTGAGTCGATCAGAATTCATAAAGATCTTCTAGAAAAACATTCACCCGGCAGCCGGCAGCCAAAGACTCAAAAGAACAATAAATTCACAAGGAATAATGATACTCTGCACGTTGAACACAGGAAAACAGAAACGGCTTGTCGAGCTTTTTCGATCACTGGACCAAAATCCTGGAACAACCTCCCAACAAGCCTCAAGAATCTTGAATCCAACACGTCCTTCAAGAAATGGCTTAATGAACATCTATTGGCCGATCAATTCAAAACCGTAACTTTTCCCACAAACACAAACTAAATGCATAACACCAGTAACCAGAAAATGCATTCTATTCTTGAGCATGTTCGAATCCACCACCACCATCCCTCTCAACATTGAGACACCATCTAATCGTTTTACTCCGACGATACATATGTTTTCTTTGTTGCTACCGATCACAATTATCTTTGCCAATTACCATAAGTCTTAACTAGCGTTTCGTCTATTTCTATGTATTAAATGTACCTGTTCGTTTTAGTATAATTACAATACAAACTCAGTTTTTTCGAGGAACGATAGACAGCTTCTATCTTCAACAAAGGTTAACTCGATTTTAATATCACTCATTGAACTGGTTGCAACAATTACCGTACCATTTTTGATGATACTATCATTGCCCTATAAGCTAATACTCTACCTTGTCTCCTATAACGGAAGTATATTCATCCGACTTGTGTACTTCAGCATTGAATCATTCTGATTCATTGATATCTCCACACCAATCAACAATTACCCCAGCCAATTACCCTTGCTATTAACTAACGTCTCGTCTATTTCAATGTCTCAATCCTTATAGTGTGCTCTGTCTGTCGATGAATAATATGAAGTCGCTCTCTCTCACACAAGTAAATTCGATACAAATATAAATAAATTAATGAATTCTACCAATTACTGTACCATTTTTAAGTTGCAATCGCCATCATAAAAGGTAACATTGTTCTCTATTCTTCTCTTGGAGAACTCCGTCCATCTGAGTTTTGTTCTACCCCACTGAATTATACTGATTGTCGTCCATATATGTATGTAGGTAGGTACGCGTATATGTGTGTATTTGTATGTGTACATGTATATGTATTTGTATATATATGTTCGTGGCCGCCGTGGCCGAGTGGTTAGCGTATCCGACTGCAGTGTCAGCCTCTGGTGCTGCATGTCGCGAGTTCGAGCCTCGGCAGGGACACGGCGGTCTTGTGGCGGGGAGATTTGGCGCCTCCCCCTCTGTGTCTGCCTAGCTTAGTCACCCCCCTAACTAGAGGGAAACGGCTGTATGTCTATACATCTATACATGTTCGTGCATGTAGATGTATATTAGTATGAATATATAGGTGTTGGTATATATTTAATGGTATATTGTGTATTCCATTCGGTTCCATGAAGGACAAGCCAGGCGTCTACTAGAGATGAGCTGCGATGTATTCATTAATTTTGGATTTATCAATCCCATGTTCATGAGTTTCTCACTTAAAAATATAGCACATATTGTGAAAACTGTTTTGCAACACGAAGTAGCTGCAAATCGGCCGCCGACAGGAGATGTGCTGTCACAAATTCCTTTTTATTTCTCGCTTCGCTAATTCAAATACCGCATTTTAGAAAATAAGTTTGATGTGTTAGACCTATGTATTGGAAACCCATTGCTTGACGATGGAAATAAAAGATTTAATAATAATAATAATAATAATAATATAAGTTGATTACATTTTTTTTTTCGCAAAACATTTGGACTAACATTACTCACCTAGGTCATCAACTGTGTATATGTATAGGCCTCGGTACGTATGTGAATGTGTATATTCAAGCGTATGTACGTGTTACATGAGTTAAAAATATATAACACAAATTTAATATTCAAAATTTCGAGGGATGACAGAGCCAAGTCTGTATATTGAAGTGATAACTTAACTATTCAAGTAAAGTGACATCCCTCGAAAATATGAAATTTTATTGAAATTTTAAATATTAATTTTGTGTTTTATATTTTCAACTCATGGAACACGTACATACGTTTGAATATACACATTCACATACGTACCCAGCCCTATACATATACACAGTTGATGACCTAGGTGAGTAATGTTAGGCCAGATGTTTTGCGAAAAAAAAAACATGTAATAAACTTATAATAGCTAGCTGGCTATCAAGAATGGAGTCAGTGATACGTTGAGATCAAGTGGAGACATACGTTTCGTCATAGAATAAACAAAAAAGAACATTCATATCTCGAAATTTTCTTTACAAGTGCTGGAAGAAGAAATCTCCGAAGATGATATGAGTCGGATCGAATAAATATTGACTAGTGTTGAAAATAACTGTTATCTGAGAATGGACGAACAAGAATCAAAAGAGTGGGAGATATCATTCATAAATGGATACAGGAAAAAATGAAGTCTGCTTTGGGTAACTAATGTCGACGAGTTACATTCGTATGTAAGTGAGTTTAGGAGGGGGAGGGGGGAATAAGAAAAGCAAATATCGAAAATTTATATGATCCAAGGGTAAAATCTTCATCATGATAGTAATAAAGCTGAGGGAGTGAAGAGCAAATTATAACTAGGAACAAAAGGGAAACTAGATCGTATGCAAATTTCTCAATGATGAATCTAAGAATGACTTTGAATTGGAAAAGATTCGAATAATTAAGGTTCAAGAAGATGTAATACATTTATTGACACACAGGAACGGCATAGCCTTCGGTATCTGCATCAAAGATATGATGGAGTATAAGATGGATTTTGAGAGTATACTGAAATATAGTGATGAAAAGTACGGTTGGATGACGAACAATGCTGTTTAATTATCATAAACCAGGTAGATGATATTGATGATGGCAGCAAGGTATGTAAATAATGACAAAAAATACTAATAAAAACTATGTATGTTCTCAATGAAATGTTCATATTATCCTAAACTCGAAGGTTAAGTAATGAATTGTGAACATCGTGACAGTCGGAGGTAACATCGAATCTTCGAAATCAGTAGAAAAAATATTTTTCAAGGCTTGAAATTATGCCAGAAAACCTAGCTCGAGGTAAATGATCTAGATGTGTTAGGGAATGGTATGATATAAATCAGCGTACGATCAGATCTTGAAACGAAGTCATCGTGAAGGATAAAAAATATATAGGAAAGAGAAAAATAAAATTCAGAGATGCAAGTTGTCGAAATTTGTAGAGTTGTGCGGAAATATTGAAGTAAATTAGGAAAAACATGGTGTGAGACTATGTGTCCGTTTGTATGAAACTGAATACAAATTTGAAATACTTGTGGCATTCAATCCATCCAAGTTTGAAAATGGGGGATTCTCTGTAACATATATGACTCGAGAGTGACAACGAAATAAATAACCTGTATGTTAGAGTAATATTTAGAGTGGTCTGGAGGGGTTCATATGTATATATCAATGACTGAATACCGTACGTAAGGTCAGGTCAGGTTATGATGGGTGTGAATAATATGTTAAAGTGCCGTAGAATTGTGTCAAAATCAAAAATAATATGAATTACCCGTAGCATTCAAACCATCTAAGATTGAAAATGGGTCCTCTCTGCTAACTTATATGGGATGAGAGCGACAACAAAATAACTAGCATATATGTTAAAGTGATGTGTAGAGTCGTTTGGAGGGCTTAATATGTATATAACAATGACTGAACACCATACATAAAGTTAGGTTATGTTAGGTTTTGATGGGTGTGAATATGCTAGATCAAAATGTAGAGCCAAGTGGAGAGGATAAAAATGAATATATCATAAATCGATAAAAAAGTGACAAATTTATAAACGAAAACTCGATCGATACTATATAATTCCTGGATAGAAAAGGATAGGATATGTTAAGATGCTTAGTGCTTTTCACTTATCATGACGTGAAGGTGGTCCACAATAAATATCTTGTAACAATAACAAGGGATTTTGTACTAATGGAAAAAAGAATATATCAGAGGTAAAGTGCCTCAGATGTTAACCGATCCTATATATGCAATCAAAATGTGTGTGGGTGTGTGTGTGTGTGTGTCTACATTGTATCGGTAACTATCCCTGTATACGACGTCATTATACCGTGCCCGGTCCTGAATATGCGTATAAAACGTGAATGTGTGTATCTGGTGTGTGACATTAGAAGAAAAAACTACGAAAAATAGAGCCGTGTGGGAGAAATTTGATATGTACATCGCACAAAATAATGACTAAATATCATACATATCCATCCAACTTGAATGAAAATATATAATTATTGGTTAAGTTGGTTAGAATGACTAAATCTTTGAACCTAACATCGCGTATAACTGATCCACATTAAAAATGTAACAAATTGAAGTGCATTAGTTCTTTTGGATCCTACCTGCTGAGTCTCATCCGAACATGTAACAGAGCTATCGATAAATTCTTGATTCTAAACCTCTGCAGAAGGTTTTTTGCTGGATCAAATTGGAGAAAATGTATTCAACTGATTTTGATATGATAAATATACAGCCCTAGTGGAGAGATTCATACATATCAATATCATACATAACCGTCAAACTTGATTAAAATACATAACTATTGAATAGAATAGGTTAAATTGCCTAGGTAATAATATATTCGTCATTGTATGGTAACCCTTTTTGCATTCATCGATATTTGATCTATGTTATCGTACATTGATATATATTTCGCTAATTATGTACCTTAGACATGGTTTATATCCTAGATCTTGTGGATTGCGGACCTTACGATGCAGATCTGTATGGAAATGAAAAATTGTTATAGTGGATTTATTCAATATTTGATATGATGGACGAAAATGGTAGAAGCAAAACGTCCAACACTACAAAAAAAAAATCATATTCCAACAGTAAAACCGACATAAATCTTGCTAACGCTTTAACATTCGTAGTACTCACTGACGAATGGGATAAGCTTACATAAACGTTTTGAACTTGAAAGTCCACAAACGAGCGATGACCTAACATTACTCGAGACTGGTCGATATTACTGGACTTGTAACAAGCGAAGTGAAAAAATATATACATAAATTTAGGCCCACAATCTGCGAAAGATTGGTAAAACTACAGCGTCAAGTGGATAGATTTGATAAGGATGAAGGTTAAATCAATGAAGAAAGTATACCTATCATAAGTATGAAACAAGGGAAAATAAACAATCCTCGGTAATTTTAGGTTAGAATGAGTTAGGATTATGGCCATCATTACAGACCTTCAGTGAAAAATGTTAAAGTGGATCTGGTGAATGGTCGAAAAAGTCAAATATTCTGAATGGGAACGCAATCTCATAACAAAAGCCTGAATTAATCAAAAACTTCTAAGTGTCTAAACTGCAAACGAACTACAAACAATTATACAAGTAAGACTTGCGGGAATAAGTATCTAGCAAAGACCTGCGATTGGATAACATAATTGAGATGTACATTCAATTATTGAAGAATTTCAACACAAACACTCAACGCAAATCCGATAGATTAGTTCTGCAAGGCAACATGGAACCGGACCCAAATGCAGTGTCGAGAGGTAAAACCTACCAATTTTTGAAGCATTACATCCAATTAAGCGTATTTTATACCCAACATTCCGTAAACATAGACGAAAAATGTAAAACAAGAACTATACAATAGCTATATAAGATTTTCTACCCTACCCTAACAACAACGGTTAACTATTATGTACGGTGAATCCTACCACACCCAGATGATGAACCCTACTCCAATATCCGACGTGATCTGGTTCATGACTAAGATCGTATACTAACATAACAGCCATACCGAAAATAACTGACATTTAAAGCTGAGTTAATGTGAAAAATGTTATTGTATACTATCATACCATTCAAATCTATAATAAATTCCTAGACCTAACTGATGCTATGCCTCTGGGAGTACAAATCCAAGCCTACTGTGTCATAAAAATAAACTCTATAATGCTTTACAAGGTCACTTCTCAGCAATCTACCACAGATATATAATGAAAATAGAGGTTCACATCCAGTCATTGTACGATGCCACAGACGTACCTCGCATCTGTTAACCCATCGTCTCTGAACAGCCTCGAACAAAGACACATCCTGGACATAACCAAAATCTAGACACATGTACAGTGGTCAAGAATGAGTCTCAGAGAGTGTGTGGCCATAAAAAGCTGGGGTTCTGTTCACTGATGACTTAAGTAAAACACTACAACGATGAGTAGCTTGTCGCTTAACCTCACTAACAAACCCATGAAACTCAAGATCGACGGGTTCAAGAACGTACAAAATTCACGTTGAACATGGATGAACTCCAAAATGACAACCAAAGATTATAAGCCACCTCTACACTAGGACCCATCCATCCAGTAAATTATCATCTAAACGTTAAACTACACATTTGCTAGGGATCAATGACGAAAATTCCACATAGATGCAGTACGGACTTACACCTCTTAAACATACACTCCTATGATTCTCGTGGAAAAAAAACATAACATCAGGAACATATATAAAATAGCTAAATAAGGTTCTCTACTCTGCTATAATTCACATAAAAATTGTACTACATTATGGTATACATCCTAGTAAATCGGTTACTTACACAAACAAGCATAAACAGAATGAGCTTTTGCCTAGGGGACTCTCTAACTCTCCTAAATATTGAAGAATGGTCGTACAATAAATATACAATACCCTAACAGCAAGACCAATTTTGTAACAAATCGTCTTTTCTATATCTATAATAACTACGTCAAATATTGTATCAGGATGAAAGAAGATATATACAACACTAAAAATGAACAATATGTAGTTAAATTAGACCTGAAATAATGTTCTATAATGTAGATACATACATAATATATCCTAAATTGAATAAATAACCAACAGATTGCATTGAAGATGGAAATTCAACAGAGAACCTACAAAACAGAAAGACCTTTACTTAAACTCACGAGTTATAACAAATCAAGAAGATTAATTCTCTACCATACCCAAAACATACATTAAAAACGTGATGAATGAGGATGAACTAGGATTTAACCAAACAAACAAGAAATGTGAATAAGATACCAAGACATGCAGGCGACGTAACTGAAACATATAGTAAATACGGTATAGTACATACAAAAATCTAATTAAATTAGCCACAACTTCTATCCAAAACAGGGATAAATTAACATCTCTTTAACTAAAGTAACTACGATTAAATCGTAACAGATGTGTCATATATACATATGAAACTACCACAATGATGCAACAACCGACCCCATTATGCCTGAAATAATGTGGAAGCTGCAAGCCTAAAATACCCTAAAATGCCTAAAACAGTATGACTTAACTGATCAAAATTCCAAAGAACAGCGCAAATTCAACATAAATCAATCGATCATTACTAAGTATGCATAACATAATATTTTAACTTACAGTAAATCCATATCGTTCAGGTATTTTCGCTAGTGGAAAAACGGATCAATGGAACACTGATATAAATGTTTCAAAACTGGATAATGCAATAATGGGGTAGAAAGAATCTCGTAACGGAGATACAGCATCCTAAGAAAAAAATATATATACATTAACCGCAAACAACTTGACAAATAATCCTTACTATTTCTATAGATATTATGTACATATGAAATAAATAGATGGAAAACACAGAACCTTGCCTGTAATCGTACCTTCAGGCTGGTACAAACAGGGCCTCTCGCACACTAAGGCTGCAAATTGAGTTATAAGATATGACTACCACACTAATCCTATAAAAGAATACATAGTGATAAATGAACATAACATACAAATAATATCTCAAGCCCCCACCGCTACGAACCCACCAATCAAGCATCGAATGAGTCATATATACCTCAACTAGATAAGAGTACTAACATATATGTCCACAGAAAAAAAAAAGAAACAATAAACCATCCATGAATATATAACGAAATATACACTCACAACGTAGCAAATGTGCCACGGTAACAAATTTATAAGACAAGGAATAGGCAAGAGCAAACTCACATAATTTTCCAGGAGCGCATCCAAGTTTCTACCTAGGGGGTTCCTCTACTCCTCCAATCCCCCCTCCAGAAAACTTGCTATAACACTATTCATAACAGAATCGGATAAATATATATAACGAGCATCAGTTAGTGACCAATTATACTCCACTACAACCATCTAAAGAAGAAAAAACTTATATATAAATACAATATATATCAAAATACAGTACAAATTAAAACGTTCATAACATAAACCTTGCCAATGCATTTCCGAACGCTGTCCGTTCATCCGTCATCCGTCCGACCGTCCGTCCGTCCGTCCGTCCGTTAGGTTACTCGGGCACCAAACCAGTTCCGGTACCCTCCACCCCCGCCCCGTATTTCTGCGCTAACCCCTGCCGCTCCCGTCCTTCCTCACCCCCGTCCGTTAGCTGACTCGGGCAACAAACCAGTTCCGGTACCCAACGCCCCCGCCCCCCGTTTCTGTGCGAACCCCGTACGCTCGGTGAGTCAGGTTGCATGCTCCGCGCCCTACCCCGCCCACCAAAAAGTGACTAGAATGCCGTTCTTGCACCCCTACACTCTACTCTCAAGCGACGAGGCAAAACGTCTTTCGTTGGAAAGCGGCCCATTGCATGGACAACGTTTTTCCGGCATAACTTTCACCTGTCACGATACAAATCGGAAACGTTCTGTCCACCCCACCAGGTCCATAGGTTGTTTCCACACTATGCGGAAATCGTCCGGAGGATCGGTACACACAACGCACCCAGACTACCAATAACTAAGCAAAGCGAACCACTCCCACTCGCAAAGGATGGTGAGTTTGTAGAGGACTGTTGTCCCCACAAGTTTCATTAAACTAGTGCGCAAATTGTTATAGTGCCTGAACAAAGAAGACCGTGCTATTGTATACTAATATTGTTGGAAAACCAACTGCAAAATCTTTATAAAAATGAATTTAGAGTTTGCATTGGGTATAAAACCATAAGGCTGTTGATAACACCCAATACACGGGTGCTCATTCTAAACAAGGAGCCGCCGAACAACGGGTAAGCAGCAATTCTCTCCTATGGTGTATTAATTTATATCAAGTTGCCAATATTGTAACAGCAAATTATAGAAAATATATGCTATTAAAATTTCAGAACCAGACTGCCAAACGTGGCACAACAAAATATTTATCACGCATGCATTCGGAGCCCAGTCGCATAGACGGCTAACTTACAACTAGGGTAGATTGATTTCATTGATTAATATAGCCCATAAATTATTTATAACCCTGCCATTCCCAACAGGGATGCCTATAAGTTCAGCCAGCCACTTACCGCTGTAAATAATTATTGACACAGGTGTTCACTACTTCTGGTGCTGCATTTGTGTTGTGTATATATAAATATATTGTCTGTAAATATAGAACTAGTTCAAGGCTGCAGAAATTCAATTTGCTGAAATATTCTCAGCATGTTCAATAAAATACTCACAGTACTTGGGTAAAAACCACGAATTAACAAAATGCGTACGTCTGCCGTGCCAGTCTGTAATCACTGAAATAATTTCATATCAACAATAACATAAATTTATAGCTAGACTAGAGAAGATAATAAATTTAACTGTTCCCATCCTGAATTAGATAAAATTAAATCTTCAAATAGTGGTGTGGTTTAGTTATTCTATGTTTCGATGGCGTCATTCAAGAGTCTGCGTCACCACGGCCATTTTCCGGGGCAGATACTTAAATATTTCAGTTCTGATATATTACTGAATTTAATACAACTTGCAACCTTTACTCTCATAATGGAATTACCTAACATTCAATATTTGTTCTATATAATTGAACACTACATGTACTGAAAATCAATAACCAAAATCATAGATTATTTCATCAAATAAACTGATCGCTGTCCAGTCCCATACATGACCTTCCCTTCATAGCTACAACATAAAGACTTTTTACAATAGAGGGCAAGCCTGTGTGATTGTTGCGATCTATTAAATTAAGTTATTGTTGACCACTATTAGGCAAATAACTTCTTCAACAGCTCTGCTGCTGGATGTAGCCTACTTCCTAGTTGCAAGAATTGGGCGAGCACACAAGACGGAAAACTCATTGAGATCCTGCAAAATAGGATCTCAGTAAAAAATTAATTTTTGTACTGCAACAAGACTACGCCAAGCAAATCCCGGCAAGAACTGTACAAGGTTTGACTTCCAAGGGATCCAGCAAGTCATATGACTGGCAGTTCCATTCTACGCCTAACTGAGGCTGGGGCCCAGCCGACAATTGCAGACTGGTAACATGTACGAGGAGTCGAGGACCGACGACCACCGTGCAGGACCTGGAGGACCGCAACACCGCACGCACTCCTTGCTTAGGATCCCAGGTTGTACCTACAGTTACAGAGCTGCCCTTTATTCCATTAATTGCTTATTGATCTTTTCTCTAACTACAAACAAAAATGTAGATGAATTTCTCCCCTTCACGATTGCTGCCTTGCAAATTACTTCACGGCCAACTTCATTTCATAGCTACCACTAGAAGTTCAATACTTGCATAATTTGCTAAATCGTGTGATCATGGATAGACTACTTAGCTACACTTCAGTGACCTTGACGAAAGGTTCTCATTCATGTCTCTGAAATATTTTAAGAAAACACCCTGAAATGTGTGTGCTGCCTAAACTCCCTAGCTAAGTAGCTATATCTTCAAACTATATAAAAAAGTAAACTGACTTCCTCAAGTTCAAATAAATCCATGACTTCAAGTCAGGTTGTTGAAGCAAACCACCAGGTCTGGCAGAACAGTAGGACCACCAGACCGCCTGCTAAGAATGGGAGATCAAGCTACTGCATCCCCGGCTGCAGTCTGAGAGGAGAGTGACATGTTCATCTCAATCATCATTTGCTATTAAGCAATCACCTCTCTTGATCTCAGTGTTCAACACATTACATCAAGCTAGTACAAATATGATGATCTCAACCCTAATGACAGTGCAACATTATTTATTGCAGTGAATAAATCTGTAATACAGTTGTGAACAGAAGGCCATTAAATTTATTTACTCTAAATGAACAAGTGATTCGGATATTAATTTTGAGACACACGTTAGAAACATCTGTTGCTGACAATAATTTCCCATAGCGACTGAGTGCGCGTCTTCTTAACTCTCGTGAGCTAGATCGAGAAGCACGCCGTTCGTCTATTTCTGTTTAAGTCATGCGTTCCCTTTTTAGAACGCATTTTATATTAACTTCCTTTGAGCCTCTGCGTGCTGTGACGATAGCCCTGTAATTGTGCAGACTGCAAATTGTCTCTTTAAATTTGTGATTAATATTCCACAGTAAGTAGGTAGGTGATATCAACATGGGATCTAAGACACACACTCTCATGTGTTTGTGGAAATCGTGTGTTGGTCCCCGTGCCAATTGAAACTTGAAAGTAAATACATCGTTATTGATCATTACAGGAAGAGAATTTGCTATATCATTACTGACCAAGGGAATAAAGAAAACCTACACAGGGCTTTCCCACAATTTTTGAGGAAATGAATCTTTAATACAATTGGAGCACTAGGTATGACAGGAGTATTTTAAATAGTGGCGCAGCCCTGCAGCCCTGCTGCCCTGCTGCCCTGCAACATTTACTACAAGTATCCTTCTGCCGCAACATGTTCTCCAAGTATCTTCTGCCGCATCTAACATTTTCTACAAGTATCTTCCTGCCGCATATTTTCTACAAGTATCTTTTGCCACATCTACTACAGGTGTCCTTCTGGATACACTGCTGCACAGAATACCAACTGCGGTATCCATTTGAGATACATGCTGGATGTATCCGCTAGGCAGCCAACAGGCCGCTCAGGCGAGGAGTGGCATGGCATTGTTTGCACCAAGAATGCAAAACAATCATCGTACGATGGAGGCCAGGCAGAGGCGCCCTCCCAATAGACTACAGCTCAGCACTTTTGCTGGGAACAGCAAGACTCGGGGCGCTTGCAACTCGA
>SDVV010026256.1:0-12289 GCA_016164225.1 Gammarus roeselii | reverse complement strand
ATATTCGTTTATTTGAGTGTGTGTGTTTGTGTGTCAAAAAAGGTTGTTAATGAAGTTTTTAATATTTTATGCGTTCATATAATCATCATTAAATGACATTTTGAACTTTGAAATAATGGAATTGATTGAAAAAGAGTGAATGGACATTACATGCTTTAATGCATCAAATTACAAAGATTAAATAGTAACCTCGAAATGGGCCCCATTGATATGAGCTCAGATCCGAACCCTTAGAATGAAGCTTGCAACCGCACGTCGAACTTTTCCCCTGTTCATTTCTGCAGCGACTTTGCCTTGCCATTCCTTCAGATTTTCAATTGCCGCTGTGTTATGTTCGTGGGTAATGGGTTTTATCTCTTCCAGCAGTCGAGCGGCCAAGTCTGGTGCGTTGGGCGGCTGATTAATTACTCGCTCCGGAAATTTAGCTTTGCGCAGAGGCAGTATTGTAACCAATGAGTGACCAGTGAGTTCGAAAACACCATCGCATACTGTTCTTTGCGTCTAAGCTCCAAAGTTTACAATTTTTCAGGGTATAGGAACTTTTTTTTTGCTGTATCAAAATAAGAGCCGGTCACCGCTCTAAGCCGAATATCGCTCAGAGACCGAAAATCATCTCTCAAAGGTTAAAGCTTGCAACGTAATTGGAGAGATCGACTATCATCTCTTTAGAGCGAGAGCAATAAGGCACTTCAGAGGGATACCCTTTGGGGGTATCCCAGGCTCACCTGCCTTCTCGCAGTGTCCTCGTTAACCACCAACTTTCATTTGTCCCTTTGTGTAAATATGTTTTGAGTGTGAAGATCCCTCCACCGTCCCCCCCTTTCAGTTTGTAGCTACATCCCCTCCCTCGGTGCACAAGGAGGTGAGCTCTTCACTGACACCGGGGTTGGAAAATAAAAAAACGGTAACAAAATAGTTATATAAAACAAATACCGTACACCAAAAATATTTATCTTCAAGTCCAGTTATAAGATTATATTTAAGTTAATTTAAGGTAATTTTAAGAACGTATATAAATATACTTGCATACATTTCAAGTTGTTTGTAAAGAAGGCCCCACCTTCATTCACCCTGAACCCCGGGTAGAAGCCGGGGATCAAACAATGGGCATGGTTATGCTATCGGAGAGGGGCTGACGGCCCTTCCAGAGCGTCGCGCTCAACCCAAACCAGTCTGCGAAAAAGAACGACGAGCCCCTCATAAGTTCCTCACCGACAAGAGACCTGACTCAGGTCATTGTCAATGACACAAATGAACGCTTCTCGAAGCTGGACGTGAATATAATCGGAATGCAGAATACCCTGGGCAAGATAAGCAAAATGATGGGCCTTCCGAGCTGGAGACTGAGGACTGCTCGGCGTCCTCCAGTGAAGTCTGTGAACGCCTCAGTAAACTCGAGAACCCTTGTGCAACTATGAATACCCGACTGGATGAGCTGATGAAGAGGATAGAGGCCAGGGAACCCGTTACCTGTTCGTGTGCTTCCGCCTTTGACCTCTCTGATAACATCGCTCTCCTCCCAGCCGAAACTCAAAACGCCCGAACACCAAAAAACGTAAAGAGGAGACAATACACTCGATTTGATGACCAGAACCTATTCAACAACGGCCCAAAATTCCCGAACTCTTAAAAAGGACATTTGATGCCAATGACAGACCGGATATTTGCCCATATAAACTACGAGAAGAACTGGGCTCCAAGACTGGCCGTCCAATTCTCAACATCACCGCCCCCGGTGATGACAGCTTCACCATTAAAGTAGACACAAAACTTCCAAGTGACACTATACTCTAAAAAAAAGGATATGCGAAAAGCCTCGCAAAATCATACCACACCCATCTTTTTCCGTGAGTTCAGGCCTGATTTACATCGAGGGTCTCCCGAGTGATGAAGCCGACGAATTCGTCACCGGACTCGTCCAATACGAGGAATGTAGAATTGAAGCGAAAATCGCATCAAAAATCAAACCAAAAAGAAACACCACCACGGCCGTTTTGCTTAAATTCAATTGCCCTACCCCACCTAACTGTATAGACATACCTTTCTTTGACGCCAAAACCAAGGTTACACCCTTTGAAAGACGTCCGATGCGATGCTATAAATGCCAGAAATACGGACACACGAGCAGAGACTGTCACGGTAAGCAAAGATGCTCTCACTACTCCCAAGACGACCACGATAAACGAGACGGTCCCCTGTCGTGCCCATCCGAAGAATCTCACCGCTTTTACTACAAAGTAAACGGCCACCCTACGGGACACGGAGATTGGCCCCAGAACAAGATTGAGAGGGAGATCCTGCAATACCAAACGGAGCACAAAGTCGGGCGATGAGAGGCTGCGGCCGCGATTTGCTCCCCCAGGCTGACCCTCTCACCCAGGAGAGAAGATCAGCATCATTTCCTACCCACTTCCTCATAATGCTTGTAGATAGCGGTGCAAACAAAGTTGCTCCCTCAATGAATCCATTCACCATGATGAACTCCAAACAACTGGGGGGCAAACCGATACACATAAACCGACAGGGAAAAAAGTATCTGGCCCACGTTGTAATTATCGAGCAAAGCAACGCTATACAAAGGATTAACAAAATAGACAAACACAAAGTAACTGTCGAAATACATCCGTTCTTCAATGCTGCAAGACAAATTATAAACACTTCCAACTACACTCCCAAAACTGACCTAAGTGCTTTTGAAGCCGGTTTAGCAAAGGATTACGGAGTCAACAACGTTTCCCTAACAAAATAGATGAAATCACGAAACATCCACACCACCGCATATCAAATCCCTTTCCCAGGACGTGACACACCGGAATTCATAGTAATTCCGGGCGAACAGAGGAAAACAACAACTTACCCAGTAGCGACATTGCCTGCAATGTGCAAAAAATGTTTGAAACACGGCCACGCCATCAAATACTGCCAGTCATACATACCCCAACGCTGTAGGAGGTGCGCCGGCGAGCATGACAAAAAGGACTGCACAGCCCACCAACCTAACTGCTACCACTGCTCATGCCTCCACGAGGCAGGTGACCGCGATTGCCTAAAGCAGATGGACCAAAAATCAATGACAAGCCCTCCGAATCTTTTATCACAAAAACCCAAACTGCCGAAAATTTAAATTACGCCAAAACAGTTAAATCTACAACTAAGTCTACCCTACCAGGCGACACTCGCGTACCGTTAACACATTCTATTACCATGACCCCAACACCCCTCCCCAGTACTAACAATACTACAACCAGCCCAGCGACCGCCCTCCTAATAGAGGCGGGCGTCCCAAGCAACTGCGCTGGATGCTGCCTCGGTCGACCACGAGGAGAGGTCTAATAACCCGAAATTCAAAAGGCGAAAAGACGAAGATTCCCCCGACGACGACCGCGGGGTACACGACGCCCTCTCGCCACGAAGCAAAAAGCTTAGCAACAGCCCACAAACCACAGCTCGCCTCGATCAGAGCGTTGAACGACTTCAAACCGTTTTAACTGCGACCGGGCCCAGCGAAAACCAAAGTGAGGTATTCAACCCTTGGCTGACATGCCCGACACCAGAACATCTCACAAGTGAGAACGACCATCGCCTGCGCGAGGACGCGTTATAAATCTTCAACGAAGAACTGATACCCGAAACCACTTATCGTCCATGCACCGCACTCGACTCAAATATCCCAACGACCACTACTCAGCCCATCAGAAGGTTTTAAAAAAAACTCCATAGAAAAGAAACGCACTCGCTCAAGAAGCAAACACAAAGATCGCACTACCTCGTCCTCCTCCTCCTCCTACATGAGCACTCACAGCCGAGGACGCAGTGAGTCTTGGAGATCATGTTCTACAGGAAGCGGACGCTCTTGCAAACGCTCTCGATCTAAGACACCTGCGCCTCATAGACACGAACACCATGAAAGTTCCTACAAACCAGACCATCAAACTCAGGACGTGAAACAGATCCAAAATGAACCACAAAACAATACTTCAGTGGAATTGCCTGGGACTTAGAAGCAAGAAAGATGAATTATTATCGCTAATCTCCACCAATAAACCTTTGGTGGTAGGCCTCCAGGAGATCAAACTCCGTGACACAGCCACCTTCACAATCTTTCAACATGTCATACACCGTCGCGAAGGTGACAATAATGTGACTGCACACGGCGGCGTGGCACTTATGATCCAAAGCATACCTCATCGCCTCCTCCCTCTGAGAATAGAACTCCAAGCTGTTGCAGTGGCGATATGTATCTCAAGACCTATTAGTGGTATCTATCTACTCGTCACGAAACCACGACCTCACGGAGGCACTAATGACCGATCTGCTTAACCAACTGCATCATCCCGTACTCCTCCTTGGAGACTTCAACAGCTACCACGAAGTGTGGGGATGCGTGAAAACAGACCCCAGGGGAGTGATAATGAACAACACCATAGACATTCACAACCTGGTCCTTCTCAACGACGGACAACCCACACGGATCACCCTCGAAAGTGAAACCACCAACGATCTATCAATCTGTTCCCCCATTTTAGCTCCCCAACTCGTTTGGGGAGTCCTGCCTTCAACAAATGACAGTGATCACAACCCAGTAATTATATCGCTCCTTACCAACCGACCAAACAACTCCGACGCACAGGAACTTCGATTCAACCACCGGAAAGCCAGCTGGGAGGAATACTCGACACATGTCGCATGGGACGATGTGGAGGGCCTTCCCGAAGTCAATTCAGAGTGCTACCTTGTCAAACATCTATACGAGAAATTCTAAGGAACAGCTGTCGCATGCATTCCCCAATATTAACCCTCAATTTTTTTCTCAAAACCTTGGTGGTGCGAGGTGGTATAAGAAGCAATGGACCAGCGTGAAAGAATGTACGGGGCCTTTCGCCGTGCACGTTTCCCCAGGAACCGAGTAGCCTGGAAAAGGGAAACTGCCGTGTTCCGCAAACTTAGCATGTAGAAGAAGCGAGAAAGCTGAACCCAATTAGTTAACACAATCAATCGAAACACCCCTTTTTCCAAGTGTGGGGAAAAATCAGACGTGTCCAAGGTCGCCCCGAGCGACCTATCCACATACTGTCGGACTGAGACACTGTCTATCCTTCATACGCGGATTGATTGATTTGATCCTCGGTTCCACCAAAGCCTCAGAGCGAGTCATAATAGGCTCCCCCCGTAGGGCTCGATGATCATGGATTCAAGTAGGCTCGCACGCCTTAGTGTTCGAGAAAAATAAAACTCTTTTAAAGCTGGTGCGCATAAGAAAAAACGCTTAGACGAAGCGGACCTCCGCTTCCAATCATTTAGAACTTCAAGAGTAATATGTACGCACGCTAGTGCGTACAGGTAGCATCGTCGAGACTAGTACAAGGTTTACGGCTATACGGACTAAATCAGCTCCGACAACAACGCTACACAATGTTCACAGCTACGCGGTCTAGTTAAGTAGAGGGACATTTTAGTTATTCAGGTAAGATAACGACTCAGACAAAACTAATCCCCGCCTCCAACCACTCAGAACTACAAGAGTAATATGCACGCGCGACATTGCGCGCAGTTAGTATCGTCAAAATTTGGTTTAAGGTCTATGGCTTCACGGATTAGATCAACTCCAACCGCAACGCGTCGCAAAGTTTTACAGCTACGTACTTCAGGTTAACCTCAAAAACTACATATGGTCCGTGCACGCGCGAGCGAGCACTGACTGAAGAAAAAACACCCATTCACAAAATCACAACCAGGAACTCTAGCACAAGTACACCAGCAATATAATGCATGACAAAATTGGAAATCGTGAAGAAGAAAGTAAGGGCAGGTTCGTCATGGGCAGAAAAACTGCTCAGATTATTGATTTCGCACTTATTGTTTAAGAGGATAGGGTGGGGGGTCATAGGTCCCTTACGTTTCAAAAGAGTCCGCTGAATCCTGAAGGCTAACCCAAGTTTTCCGGGTCTTCCCGAGCTTCCGGGTCCCTCGAGACCCCTCGTATCAGCTCATCTCGGCTTGTCTCGAATAATTTCGGCCAGTTTCGGCTCGTCGCGACCAGCTTGACTCGCCTAAATATGTTTCGGATGATTTCGACACTCCTCGACCAGCCTCGACGCGGCTCTCCCCCTCTGCGCTAGTTATCATGTGGACTGTAATAACAATTTTTTTTACTCAAGCATTATAGGGTGGGAGTGGGGTGGCTGAAGTACCTCGGGTCCCAAAAGAGCCCGACGAATCCTGGAGGGTAACCCAAATTCCCCGGGTCCCCCGAGCTCCCCGGGTCTCTCGTCTCAGGTCATCTCGGCTTGTCTCGAATCATTTTGGCCTGTTTCGGCTCGTCGCTACCAACTCGACTCGCCTAAACATGTTTCTACTGATCTCGACGCACCTCGACCGGCCTCGACGCGACCCTCACCCTCTGTGCCAGTAATCCGCGGCCTCATGGTTAATTGTTCTACTCAAGCATTTCACATATATACATTTTTCTGTGTATGGGTTTTACAGCGTGGGGAGGGGGAAGCAGGTCCCAAAGTTTTTCAAGGGGGTCCCAAAGGGTCTCAAGGGTGTCCCAAAGGGCCCCGGAAGGGTCCAAGTGGGTCCCCCCAAATCCTCCTGGTCTTCCAAGTCCCTCGGGTTCCCGAAACCATGGGTCCCTCGAGTCCCGCGGGTCCCACGAGTACCCCCCTTCCCTGGGTCACCTTGTCTCAACCAACCTCGATATATAAAATAATAAACAATGCAAAATACATCAGCACGAAAAAAAGGGCAGAGAAAATTAATTAAGCCCAAGAAAGAAGAAATACCAAAATAAAGTGTTAATGGTCTATAAAATAAATAATCACCCATCCACCCCAATTCATACGCGGACATCGCGGACAAACTTGCTCAGACTTTCAGCCAAATATCGCAATTAACAAATAATAATGCTTCTTTCCAACATGGAAAGATCCTAAGAGAAAGAGCATATAGACTTCACTTCCGCAAATGAAGAATTCTACAACAAACCCTTCTCCCTCCATGAACTACAATATGCTATCGACCACACTCGTGAAACCTCACCCGGGCCGGACCAAGTGCACATCAATATGATCAAACACCTTCATGACAACGCTCTCCAGCACCTACTAAATGTGTTCAATAAGTTGTATTCAAATTCATTCTTTCCCAATCAATGGCGGGAATCCGTGATTATCCCGATACCCCAACCCGGAAAATGTCACAGAGACCCGCACAACTATCGTCATATTGCCCTAACTAGCGTCCTATGTAAACCTATGGAAAGAATGATAAACTCACGCCTAGTCGGCTACCTTGAAATGCATGCAGGCCTTAACAACATCCAGTGCGGTGGCCGGAAGCGCCACTCCACAACGGACCACCTCGTACGATTAGAATCAGACATTAGACTGGCCTTCGTCCGAAGAGAACATGTGGTTTCAATTTTCTTCGACGTTGAAAAAGCATACGACACTACGTGGAAATACGAGATCATGAAGGATTTCCACCGTAAAGGTTTGAGAGGTCGCCTACCACGTTTCATCTACTAATTTCTACAAAACCGCACCTTAAGGGTCAAGGTTGGCAGCACACAAGTCTCCGTCATATTCGCAAGAAATGGGCGTCCCACAGGGAAGCGTTCTCAGTGTCACTCTTTTTATCCTCAAAATCGATCAGTTAGCCGACATTCTTCCCCGAGACGGAAGACTGCTTTCATCACTATACGTGGACGACCTACAAATAAGCTAGACACCCCAGCCTCATAAAAATTCAACATGAACTCCAGAAGTGCCTAAACCTTGTCGGGAACTGGGCTCCCCTAAACGGATTCCGATTCTCGCCCTCTAAAACTAAAAGCATGCACTTTACTCTTGTGCCCGGCTTAAACCTGAAACCAGTCCTAACGCTGCACAACACACCTTTAGCATACGAAGAAACGATAAAATTCCTGGGTCTTATGTGGGACCCTAAACTCACGTGGCGACCCCACATTGCAGCACTGGCGACTCGCTGCAAAAGGTCAACAGGACTTATCCAATCGGTAACATCCTTGAAGTTCGGTGCCGACATGGACACCGGAATGACGTTGTTCAGAGCAATAATACGATCGCGCATGGACTACGGAGCCGTTGTCTACGGATCTGCAGCTAAAACTACTCTCGACCCTCTTTCGACCATCGCAAACATTGCTTTGCGTATCACAACAGGTGCGTTTCGCTCCACCTTAAACGAATCCTTCAACGTGCTCGCTAACGAACTTCCACTTCCGCTCCGGCAAGACAAACTTGCACTACAATACTATTTTAAGACTAGAAGTCTAATCAACAACCCAGCAATCAGGCACATTACCAACATATCCGATAAGCGCCGTTTTGCGGCTAAAAAGAATATATGCCCACCGTTTTCCCTACGTGTGGACAACCTGCTGACCTCGCTAAACTTCAATCGTAAAGCTATTAAGCCTTCATTTTCCTACCGAATCCTTCAAATTAACATACCAACATGGATGACCAACCCACCACCGGTCAACCTAGACCTGCAAGTGTACCCTAAAGCAACTACTCCAACCAACGCGTACCGGCAGGAATTCCTAAGACTACTTGAGGAAGAATATTTAGAGCACCGTCATATATACCCTGACGGCTCCAAAACCGCGGACGGAGTGGAAGTCGCCGCTGTGCGCGGGGACATCACACTCTCGGCCAACCTCCCACAATAGGCCTCCGTGTTCTCTGCGGAGCTCCACGCACTCGAACTAGCCATCTCTTGTGCCAAAACATATCGCTTCCCCAAATACGTCGTATTCTCAGACAATCTAAGTGTCCTCACCCAGCTTAAAACACTGCACTACGAACACCACGTTCTACGTAAAATGCAGCGCGATCTCTTTGTGATGTCGGAGACGGGTCAGGCAGTGGAATTATGCTGAATCCCCGGGCTCGCGTGAATAAGAGGAAACGAACTTGCGGACTCACTTGCTAAACTGGCATCTACTCTCCAAGAACAATTTTTTGCAATACATTACCGGGACTGGTTTCCCATCATCAACTCCCATATAACATTCCGATGGGATGAAATGTGGCAACAGAGTGGACAAAAAATGCTTCCAGTCAAACCCTCAGTTGGAGAATGGGAAACGAAGTTCACCAACAGAAAAGACCAAGTGTTCATCAACTGCTTGTGCACGGGACACACGTGGATAACTCACAACCACCTGATGGAGGTCGACACAGGACCGAACGCGTCACCTTGCCCCTGTTGCCACCAAGTGACTATCAGCGTGAAACACTTACTGATGAATTGCAACGCACTCGCGGCCGCCCGACGAGGGTTCATAAATCCCCCATGCAACGTACAAAGCCTACTCACTGACCCAGCCTACCGTCAAAAGCTTATCGGTTTCGGAAAACACACCGGACTATACGAAGCTGTCTAAACCCCAAACACCTGTGCAAGTGAGGCGGTCTCTCCAACCCATTACGCACAGAGATAACAATACATTTACGAAGATACGCGTTAACTCATTACTCTCTTGTACGCACTAGTACGCGAATGTGCTTCAATTGAAATATATACTTGATTTCTCCTTGACAAGACTAATATTTTCGCACGCGAGGCCGTGCGAACTTACCTGAATCAATGACCTTCGCGCCCTACGGGGTAGCCTATTATGACTCACGTTGAGGCTCAAATTGAATCAAATCCGGAAACTTGTCTGATAAAAATTGAGACTCTGCAGAGTACTACTGATTTTGTGGTTTCAAAACAGCGTATAACATTTAATACCAAAAAGTATCTCTATTTTCTTAATAAAAAAATTGTGGCCAGCTGTTATGTCGTAGGAATTCTATTATCAAGGATGGTGCTCTTGCTCACTGCATAAAGAGTGCCTTGCATTTTTATCGGACAAATTTCCGGAGTGAGCAATCAGCAGCCTTCGACCGTTGCTGCTCCAACCTCATAGCTGACTAAGAGCTGACTAAGTGAACATCTGACTCAGTTTTCAGCTGACTCAGTTAACTGTTGACTCGGTAAACCGCTGACTCGGTGAACAGCTGACTCAGTTAACAGCTGACTCAGTTAACAGTTGACTCGGTGAACAGCTGACTCGGTGAACAGCTGACTCAGTGAACAGCTGACTCGGTGAACAGCTGACTCGGTGAACAACTGACTCAGTTAACAGCTGACTCAGTTACCTGTTGACTCGGTGAACAGCTGACTCGGTGAACAGCTGACTCGGTGAACAGCTGACTCGGTGAACAGCTGACTCGGTTTACAGCTGACTCAGTTAACAGCTGACTCAGTTAACAGTTGATTCGGTGAACAGCTGACTCGGTGAACAGCTGACTCAGTGAACAGCTGACTCAGTGAACAGCTGACTCAGTTAACAGTTGACTCAGATAACAGTTGACTCGGTGAATAGCTGACTCAGTGAACAGCTGACTCGGTGAACAGCTGACTCAGTTAACAGCTGACTCGGCGAACAGCTGACTCAGTGAACAGCTGACTCGGTGAACAGCTGGCTCAGTTAACAGTTGACTCGGTGAACAGCTGACTCAGTTAACAGCTGACTCAGTGAACAGCTGACTCGGTGAACAGCTGACTCAGTGAACAGCTGACTCGGTGAACAGCTGACTCAGTTAACAGTTGGCTCGGTGAACAGCTGACTCAGTGAACAGCTGACTCAGTTACCAGCTGACTCAGTTACCAGCTGACTCAGTTACCAGTTGACTCAGTTACCAGCTGACTCAGTTACCAGCTGACTCAGATACCAGCTGACTCAGTTACCAGCTGACTCAGTTAACAGCTGACTCAGTAAACTGCTAACTCAGTTAACAGCTGACTCAGTTACCAGCTGACTCAATTATCAGCTGACTCAATTATCAGCTGACTCAGGTACCAGCTGACTCAGTTAACAGCTGACTCAGTTACCAGCTGACTCAGTTATCAGCTGACTCAGTTACCAGCTGACTCAGTTACCAGCTGACTCAGTTACCAGCTGACTCAGTATGGTGATGGAACTGAAATCACAACAATACTGATTGTATTAACGATGACGCACGGTCATCCCAAAGACCCGTCACGACCTAAATTTGTAATCACAGGCAATGCCTTAACTGTGAGAGTTATCCGGGTGCTCGGGTACTCTGGCTTTACCCTATTAAAGGAATATTGGTATGATTTTGCTGATATTTAGTATTGCATGAGTCAAAGGGCGAATAAAGATATTTTCAGGAGTTTTATATTTGTATGAGTTCATAACCTCCCATTATCGTCTTACAACACACGAGAAGGCAACAATCCAAGCATCGTGAAATGAATGAGTATCGTAGGTATGCAAATAGCTCTGTTGCAATGCAATATAAAGGAAACATCGAATCTTACCTTGCATTGTTTTTCAGGCCTACAGATGTTCTTGAGGCCTGTACATGTTTTTGAGGACTATAGATGAAAATATCGACTATTGAGCAAATTGACTCTTTAAATGAGTCGATACAAGTTATTTGTATTATTTTATTATAATGAAATTACAGCGAAGTAGGGAGATTGTGACACAATTTGTTTGAGATATTTTACGTTTTTAAATTGTATTGAGATCCTATGTTTTTTTGTGAACCCATTAGAACACATGCAATTCTAGGAGCAGCTCATCTCACAAGACAGTGTTTTCATCGAAGTTGATAAGACATGATAAATTTGATCAAATTATATTCTGCCAAAAACCACCTTGTTCGAGCAACAAGGCCTGTTGTTGTCTATAAACCAAAACGCCAAAGAGATTTCTATTATTTTCTAACACATGCAAACAGAGGACACCGAAAGGTTTGCTGTTGTCTTCTACCATTTGTACAAACTGGGCAAACCAAAGATCAAGTTGTTGTCATCTAACACTTGTTAATAGAGAAAAACCAACAGCTAAAAGATTCGCTGAAATCTTTTAACATCTTGATAAAAAGAGTAAATCATGAGCCATAAGGCCTGTTCCTGTCTTCTAACACATGTAATCACTTAATAGAAACGTTGACCACACTGCAGGACGTGCCTTCCTCAGAGCAAGGTTGACCACACTGCAGGACGTGCCTTCCTCAGAGCAAGGTTGCCCACTCTGCAGGACGTGCCCTCCTCAGAGCAAGGTTGACCACACTGCAGGACGTGCCCTCCTCAGAGCAAGGTTGACCACACTGCAGGACGTGCCTTCCTCAGAGCAAGGTTGCCCACTCTGCAGGACGTGCCCTCCTCAGAGCAAGGTTGACCACACTGCAGGACGTGCCTTCCTCAGAGCAAGGTTGCCCACTCTGCAGGACGTGCC
>SDVV010026255.1:0-12289 GCA_016164225.1 Gammarus roeselii | reverse complement strand
GAGCTGAGGTGGAGGCTGTTGGTAGAGCAGTGTTAGAAGTGCCAATGGAGGGAAGGGCGGACTGAACCGCCCTTGATGGTGTGGAGGAGGCCGCAGCCTCTGCAGCGGTATCCGAACCGGTAGACAGAGCTCGTGAGCCTGATTGGTTCGAGATGGGAGGTAAATCTGTGGCACTGACGACTGAGGTGACATCCCTTTGAGCGCTCCCTACAGTGCTCGCAACCGGGGCAAGAGAGTCCGCACAGACAGCGCCTGGTGGCGTGATGACGTCTGCATCTTGCCGAGAGCGCACAGGAGAGACTGCAGTTCCCCCACTGGCGACCTCGTGACTCTCCAGCTGGAGATTGAGTACTGCTCGGCGCCCTCCAGTGAAATCGATGAATGCCTCTCAGAACTCGAGATCCGTTTTGCAACTCTGAATGCCCGACTGGATAATCTGATGAAGAGGATAGAAGCCAGGGAACCCGTAACCTGTTCGTGTGCTTCCGATAACATCGCTCTCCCCCCAGCTGAAACTCATAATGCCCGACCACCAAGAAACGTAAAGAGGAGAGAACACCCTCGATTTGATGACCACAACCTATTCAACAACGGCCCTAAAGTCCCGAACACTTGAAAATGACATTCGATGTCAATGACAGACCGGGGATATTTGCCCATATAAACTACCAGAAGAACTGTGCGCCTTGACTGGCCGTTCTATTCTCTACATCACCGCCAGCGGTGACGATAGCTTCACCATCAAAGTAGACACAACACTTCTAAGTGACACTATACTCTCCAAAAACAGAATATGCGAAAAGCCTTGCAAAATCATACCACACCCAACTTTTTCCATGAGTTCAGGCCTGATTAACATCGAGGGTCTCCCTAGTGATGGAGCCGGCGAATTCATCACCGGACTCGTCCAATACGATGAATGTGAAGTTGAAGCGAAAATCGTACTAAAAATCAAACGAAAAAGAAACACCACCACGGCCTTTCTGCTTAAATTCAACTGCCCTACCCCACCTAACTACATAGACATACCTTTCTCTGACGCCAAAACCAAGGTTACACCCTTCGAAAGACGTCCGATGCGATGCTATAAACGCCAGAAATACGGACACATGAGCAGAGAATGTCACGGTAAGCAAAGATGCTCACACTGCTCCCAAGACCGACCCGATGCAAAAGGTCGACAGAACTTATCCAATCGGTAACATCCCTTAAGTTCGGTGCCGACATGGACTCCGGAATGACGTTTAGAGCAATAATACGATCGCGCATGGACTACGGAGCCGTTGTCTACGGTTCAGCAGCCAAAACTACTCTCGACCCTCGCAAACAATGTTTTGCGTATCACAACCGGCGCGTTCCGCTCCTCCCCAATCGAATCCCTTGAAGTGCTCACTAACAAACTTCCGCTCCGGTTCAGTCTCTACTCGCTCGCGCGTGCAAGGACCATATGCAGTTTCTGGGATTGACCTGGACTGCGTAGCTATAAAACCTTGTGACGCGTTGCGGTTGGAGTCTATCTAATCCGTGAAGCCATAGACCTTGTACCAATTTCTACGATACTGGCTGTGCGCACTGTCGCGCGTGCATAATATTCTTGGAGTTCTTAGTGGTTGGAGGCGTGGAATCGTTCTGTATGAGTCTTCATCTTGCCTGAATAAAGAAGTTGTACTAACAATCTAATAGGCCGCATAGCTGTAAATATTGTGTTGCGTTGCTGCTGAAGCTGACTTTGTCCGTGTAGCCGTGAACCTTGTACCAATTTCGACGATACTATCTGAGCGCACTGACGTATGGACATATAACTCACGAGGTTCTTAGGGCTTGGAGGCGAGGATTCGTTTCGTTGCATCTGAGTCTTTATCTTACCTAAATAAATAAATTGTATTTATATAACTAAACCGCGTAGCTGTAAATATTGTGTTGCGTTGCTGTCGGAGCTGATGTTTCCCGTGCAGCCACTGACCTTGTACTAATCTCGAAGATGCTACCTGTACGCACTAGGGTGCGTACACATCACTCTTTATGTTCCTAAGGGTTGGAAGCGGAGATCCATTTCGAGTAAACGTTTTTTCTTTTGTGCGCTAGCGTGCGTCTGACAGTGCTAAAATTTTTACGCTTTTTCTAACGTTACAAGCGTTGTTTCGTTTTTCCCTCGCACACTTAGGCGTGCGAGCCTACTGGAATCAATGATCATCGAGCCCTACGGGTGAGCCTATTATGACTCACGTTGAGGCTCTGGTGGAAATGAGGCTCAAATCAAATCAAATTCCGCTCCGGCGAGACAAACTTTTGCTACAATACTATTTTAAGACTAGAAGTCTAATCAACAACCCGGCAATCAGCCACATCACCAACATATCCGATAAGCTCCTTTTTGCGGCTAAAAAGAATATATGCCCACCGTTTTCCCTACGTGTGGACAACCTGCTGACCTCGCTAAACATCAATCATATAACTATTAGGCCGCCATTTTCCTACCGAACCCTTCTAATTACCACACCATCATGGATGATCAACAAACCACCAGTCAACCTAGACCTTCAAATGAACCCTAAAGCAACTACTCCAACCGACGCATACCGGCAGGAATGCCTTATACTATTTGAGGAAGAATATTCAGCGCACAGTCATTTAGCTCCATACTGACTGCTCCAAAACTGCGGACGGAGTGGGAGCCGCCGCTGTGTGCGGAGACATCCATCCCACAATCGACCACCCTCCCAAAAGAGGCCTCCGTGTTCTCTGCGGAACTCCACGCACTCGAACTAGCCATCTCTATTGCAAAAACAGATCGCTTCCCCAAATACGTCTCATTCTCAGACAGTCTGAGTGTCCTCACCCAGATGAAAACACTGCACTACGGCAATAAGAGGAAACGAACTTGCAGACTTGCTCGCTAAACTGGCATCTACTTACAAGAACAATTTTTCGCAATACATTACCGGGACTGGTTCCCTGTAATCAACTCCCATATAACAACCCGTTGGGATAAAATGTGGCAACAGAGTGGACAAAAAAATGCTCTCAGTTAAACCCTCAGTCGGAGAATGGGAGACAAAGTTCACCAACAGAAAAGACCAAGTGTTCACCAACCGCTTGTGCACGGGACACACGGAATAACTATAAGTAATTGCTTAGCATAGTGGGCATATTCCGGAAATTTCAAAGAAGGTGTCTAAATCTGTTGAATTGTTTGACGAAATCAGTCATAGTGTTCCTGAAAACATTTTGCTGAATTTATGTTATAGTTTGGTTTATCCCCACTTGCTCTATTGTAAAATCATTTGGGGCGGCACTTTTGCTGCCCACCTTAACCCTTTACAATTGTTACAGAAGAGAGTTATTCACATTATTACTAACCAACCCTACTTAGCGCCTCACTGATCCTTTGTTCTGCAGTACCGGCATCATTAAATTAAACGATACCCACCACTGTCAACTTGCACTTCATGAAGTTGAAGTAAGGTCTCCTGAAGGATTCTCTCCAATTGATCATAATTACTTTACCAGAAATAGAGATCATTTTCTATCAACCTTCCAGCGTGTGTCACTCACATAGCGCTCAGTTTCATTTGCCGCCCCTCATGTGTGGAATACCTTGCCTTCCCTTATTCAAGAGTTCCTCCCCTAGGCATCTGTTAGGTTCACTGGCCACATGTAGTCACGGCCCAACCGGGGGGTGAACACCCTTATTTCCCTTCAGACTCCCCTCTTCATCACCCTGTACTATCTCTCCTTTTCTCCCCATTCTGATTTGCTTGATTTTTTTACCTCATTTGCATCTTATGTTTAGTTCAAATTTCCTCAAAATTGTCTCAGACTCCATCTTAACAACTCTCCTATTAGTCGCTGCACACAAACACACACATCACACGCACGCACTCACAGACACACACTCAAACATTCACATACCGGTTCTAACTATTCTCCTTTTGGGTGTCAAATAACAGCCAAGTAGCGCCCTTTCTTTCATGCAACCTTTTTCTACGCCTATTCCTTCTTTTTCTTCTTTCCATTCTTGCTGTTTTCATGCGTAAAATTCCCTACACCTAGTGTAGATCTCATGCATGGGATCCCCGTTTTCTGTCTCTTCTTCATCTTCCCTCAGCAGGTGTTGAAGCGTGTAGCCCGCACCTTAAGGACTACTGCCGATCGTTGGGGCTCTGAAGCAGGGTAGGTAGTGTGTTATTCCTCCTTACTGCCATCCGGGGAAACTGGGACCATATGGCCTCAGCACCTTAGGAGTTCCTGTACCTCCTGTGGCACCCATACATACCATAGACGTTCATCGCGTAAAGGACTTTGACTTTGCGCAGTAGTAAACCTTAACTCGAACATTGAAAAAGGAGAAAAACAAAGACTAACTTGATGCAGCACTGTTTGCTGGTTTGACATTTGGCGCCAGAAGGACGTTGTATCCAGCGCGCTAGAAAGAATCGTCACTCATTTTAATCTAATCTTCATTCAAGATTGTGTAACACGTGCCAAATTTAAACATCTGCCAGAGAGTTTCATTGTTGAGTCTTATGAAGATCGATAAGCTCATTGTGAATTTTGTTGCGTAGTTAACCGATTATGGTTCCATGTGCCTTGTTTGGATTTAATCTGCTTTGATGGTCGTGAGTGGGTTTTATATGAGCATGTAAATCTTTATTTATTCATTCTCTTTGAGGTATTTGGTATATATTTCATTTACTATTTGTTTATTAATGATCTGGTGTGTTCACTCATTTTTTTTTGTACTTGAATGAATGTGTGTCAGCGTGTCTATATTTGTTGTTTACGTGATTGTTGCCCAAAAAGTTTAGTCTGTATATAAGGGCTTGCAGTTAGCATTTTATTTTATACGTGTGTTACTTCAATAAATGATTTGATTTGAACTCACAACCACCTGACGGATGACAACATGTGACCAAACGCGCCACCTTGCCCCTGTTGCCCCCAAGTGGCTTTCAGCGTGAAACACTTACTGGTGGATTGCATTGCACTCGCAACAGCCCGGCAAGCTTTCTTGAATCCCTCGTGCAACCTACAAAGCCTACTCACGGACCCAACATACCGGAAAAAGCTTATCACTTTCTGAAAACACCGGACTATACAAAGCTGTCTAAACCTCAAACACCTGTGCAAGTGAGGTGGTCTCTCCACCCCATTGCGCACAGAGATCACAATACATTTACGTAGATACGAGTTAACCCTTTACTTTCTTGTACGCGCTAGTACGCAAATATGCCACAATTGAAATATGTATTTGATTTCACCCTGACCAGACTAATCTTTTCGCATGCGAGGCTGTGCAAACTTACCTGCATCAGTGACGGTCGCGCCCCACGGGGGAGCCTATTATGACTCACGTTGAGGCTCCAGTGGAAATGAGGCTCAAATCAAATCAGTGATGGCAACCAAAGTATTTGTTTGGTGTTGAGAATTTTGTTTTTTAGCACAGGTTTCTAAACCAAAGCCTTTTAGAGGCACCCAGTCATCTTAAAAAAACGCTCAATCCTTTTTTAAGGTTGCTCTTTGATTACTGTCTTATATTTCTGACTATTTCTTAGTGGCTATAGTCTTGTCCCTCTTCCAACATTTTACAAGCTGCCCAGTTCAATAAGAGATAGCTACCAGTTGGTATAATGAGATGTGCATAGGTTTGTGATTTTGCAGTTGATCCTGGAAATTGCTTGCATAATCATCTGGTGACTAACTTCCACGCAAATTTAAGAAGAATTGACTTATTTTCCTCTAAATATTCTGGTAAATATAGGTTGAATTGCTCATGGTGCAAATGTGAACCTTTCAGTTTCAAGCAGAAAATCAATGTCTATGTGAGCGAGCATCTACGGCCCGCCGTTGTTGAGAACAGCATCCACATTGATTAGCTACATTCCTACTACCAATATTTAATATACCAGTCAATAGGTCTGTATGGCCTTCCTTGGGTTTAAGGTCGGACAGCCTGTTAGGCCCATATGGCAGTAATCTTAGCTCTTATGGGCTTTTTTGTTTTGTTTTGTTTATGCACTAGCTATATATTTTGTCTACTCTCCAGCTCTTCTCCTTTTCATTCATGCTGTTCATGTGCGTAAGAATCCCTTGCATGAGCATAGATTTTACGCGTGAGATCTCTGTTTGCTGTCTTTTTGCCCATTGATGGACAACCTAGACTTGAGACTGCTACTATCCCGATCTCGAAACTATTTAACCGCGACGCGAAGCCGGGATCCGACTGGCGAATGTGGCTACAACATGCAAATGCTGGTGCCGCAGCACAAGTGGAGAATGCTTCACGGATGTGGGCTAGGTGACAGCCACGCTGTGACCTGCTGTGAATAGCAAAGAAACTCCAAGTAAGTATACTTAAGGCAAAACATGATCACCAACCCAAACCTAATAACTTTCTTGGCCAATGTCAGAGACGATATTTGCTATTTAGCTGTGTTGTTTTGAGTATGTTCCTGAGAAGTTCATATTGCAACTTTTTGGTCAAGGTGCTTTTTTTTCCAATTTAATATTGAGAACCTAAATTTAAATATTGTCCAGCACACTGGGCATCATCACTGTTTTTCTATTGGGTGATATTACCTCCGACTGATTCCTCTCATCCAAGCAGCAGGTATCTAGTTAAGGCTTGCCCAGTTACTGACATGTGACACTTTACTGTCTTGCAATAGCTTTGGGAGTGTTCGTTGCGACGCCATCTTCAAGGATCGGCCGCAGTGACTCGTCCCTGTCTTGGTGCCTGATAGCCTAGAGTCTTGAGAAGGTGAGTAGCTGTTGAAAATTTCAAGGACTTGTTGTGTCTGGAAGAGATGGGGGTGGAAGTATACAAATACTTTCCATTCAGTACTTTCTCCCATGTAATCCAATTTAATCCAATTAGAATTGGTGACACTGTATCAATGTAGCTCATATTAAGATAGTTTGATCTCATGGGTCTTTTAACACAGGGCCGTTTTTTCAGTGGAATAGCAAGTGTTGTTCTGATTATAAGTAGTGCCATCTTTGCATTTTTTTACAAGCAGTGATATCTTTGTACCTGCTTCTCAGTAGTGCCCTCTTTGTAACTGCTCATGAGTAGTGCCATCTTTGTAACAGCTTATAAATAGTGCCAACTTTGTAACTGCTTATAAGAAGTAACTACACCAAAGGCTTGGTACTTCTCACTCAAGCTCCCTAAGGAGAATGGCTATGAAGACTTACTAAGTTTCAAATGTGCTTAAGAGTAAACAAGAATGTGTCATGGATAAGAACCCCAATTTGTATTTAAATTCAATGTATTATTGATGCTGGAAGAAACAGTTGAGGTAAACATGGAAGTCTTCATTTCCAGAGTAGACATGATAATGCTTGGAGGCAGCTGTTATGCTACGCCACTACTGGGCCAGCGTGGTCTACGTTGCCTGAACTGTTCTACCACAATCTGTTGTGTTGAATTTTTTGAGTACCCTAATTTTTTGCTAGTCCAAAAAAAAAAAAAAAATGTCCCAATCTATTGAATGACTATTCAAGTTAAAAAAAGTCACTCCTTACAGCCTCTAGGAGTAAGTAGCCTTGGGCTGTCTCAAGCACAAACACTGGACTCACTAAGCCCTCTTGAGGATCTGGGTCCAGCTCAGTTAAGGCCTTCAGGGCAGAGGTCCTCCTTTAGATGACCTTGACTGTTCCCAATGCAAACAAAATGTACAAACTGGCCCTTTGTCAGAGTCTGTAACTCTAGCTTCCTTTAAAGGACAATGGGTCAAAGGTTTTACTATATGTACATTCTTACTGTACAGAAAACATGAAAACTGAACAATCTGATGCTTTTTTAGGGCTTGTGTCCCCAGCTCCTTTAGGGACAGTGGAGCAGAGGCTTTAGAATAGTACTCTCACTGTTAACAAACCCAAAACCTGAACAAATCTGTCTTAAGGGTCAGGGACCCAGCATCCTTAAGATGTCAGTTTAGAGGCTCCACTATTGGTAATCCCAAGCTGTTTGAATCAAAATAAAAGTTGACCCAACACAGAATTTTGTTCATTTTGTTTTGTTATGTTATGTGACAGTCTTGAACCCTAATGTTGACTCAATGCCAACCGCAGCACCAGTGCTTGACTTCTTCATCATCGCATGTTCTGCTGACTTAATTTCAACAGCCATGGCTATGGCAGTGCAGTCCTAATATCACGCTATTAGGTTTCATGCTGGGATGCCTTCCAAATGACTTTTTGTTAAAGAACATGTAATTTTGAGTGCTGGCAATCACGTATTTGAAGCTTGTTGACAAAATATTTTTTGTGTCAGTCAGCAAAGATGAAACCCAGTTTAGTAGCCTAAATGCCTTAGACCTGCCAGTCTCTGTAGGCGGCTCTACCTATACTTTACGCAGTGCTGGACCCTTGTTCAGTTTATGGATAGTCTGTAATGGGTAAGCAGATCATCCTTTTCTCAGGTTGTAGCTACTTCACTTTAGGTGGAAATTTCTCGTGGCATGATGTCTGGGTAAGTTGCATAATAAAATGTATTGATGAAATTTTTGTCGTCTTCAAATGTATAGCGAAATAATTATTGAAGATTTTTGTTAGATCTACAAGCGTAAACATTTTTTTTTCTTCGCTTCTGTACATCTTGTCTAACGCAACATCTCAGTTGCAGCTCCTATGGAGTACGGATTAATTTAATTTCCACAACTAACAGATGATGTTGCATGTCAGGATTCGCCCCCAATGGTGAAGATGTCTTGTTATGGGTTGGCGCCATGTGTTTATGTTACAGAAGGACTCCTCTGCCCTTGCCACTGCCAAGCAGGCTACTTCACTATGGGTTTTGGTCTGTACAGCTTGATAGAGGCCGTGGTGCTGTGCCTCAACGCTGTGTGTGTCCTGCATGAGGACCGCTTCCTTGCCAAACGTGAGTGACAAACTCCCTCCATAACATAGACACTGATCTTTACCTCTAACCCTTTATTTAAATAATATCGTCACAGAAACAAGGTTGAGAGATTTCTTGCACAATTACTGAATAGAGGCGTTTAAGAAGATGTCAAAGAGCTTTTACGCAGCTGATTCTGTGGGTCAAGAATGGCTTTGTAGTCCAGATGCAGCATAAAATAACGTTAGACAGCGTGCATCATCAGCCAATGAGTGTGTAGAAGATGCAGCTATTTGGAAAGGTGGTGCATTGCAAACACACTTATAGGTTTCCTTGTCAATAAATTCAAAGGCAAGTATTCCAACACAGTCACCATAGGGTGTTACAAAAAATGAACCTACACCATGTGGGAGCTTTGAGTCTTGGTAACCGTTGAGTCTTTGTCAGTGATGGGCCCTGCTGGTAGAGAGCAGACTTGATTCAAGTGTTTCTTTGTCTCCCAGTTATTGTTTTTTTACAGTCAATGTTTCTTGAGCAGAATGATGTGTGCCATTTAATCCTTTGAAAGGGTTTTGGATGCTGATTACAACAAAGTGTTGTCCCTCTGTTGTGCCTGTCTATTGTAACCCTCACCAAAATTGGAGGCACTTTTGAAGTTTTGTCATCAATCGTGTTAAGCTATACATCATTTGAGAGCACTTGTGGAGTACTACAATCATATGCAATATTGTTTTTCTTTCATTGGGATAGGTTGTAAAATGATTTTAAATTGTTACAACTTCTACAGTTTTCATCATCATAAATATGTTCAACTGATCAATCTTTTTAGTTGTCTAACAACTTTTTGTAAGTAAAATAAATCAACAGCGGTATTATTTGCTAATTTCATTTCATCAAAATTTTAGCTATTGATCAATGTGAATACACATTTGGCTACAATTTGAAATCTAAATGGTAAAATTGCAACAGTGAAGTGCTATTTAAAGCTTTGAATGACAATAAAATGTGATTAAAATATTTGTAAATGATAAATAGCTACTGCAGTACATACAGCTATGCAAGTGGGAGATATGTTTTATCATCATGTTAACCGGGGGTTGAGCAATTGGGATATGATCTATCATAATGTTGACAAGGAGTGGAATGATTGAGATGTGTTCTATCATTATATTGACAGCAGGTGGAGTGATTGAGATAAGGAGTGGAATGATTGAGATGTGTTCTATCATTATATTGACAGGGGGTGGAGTGATTGAGATAAGGAGTGGAATGATTGAGATGTGTTCTATCATTATATTGACAAGATGTGGAGTGATTGAGATAAGGAGTGGAATGATTGAGATATGTTCTAGTATTATGTTGACAGGAGTAGCAGTCAAGGTGGTAAAATGAATAGTGACTGCATGCACTCTCGAGGCCGTACCTATTCTGTTGTAAACGCTTGGACAAGGCGTTCATGGTATAGACAAAGTAGCTAAGCAACACTTGCTGCTAGCATCTCAACACCTTATCTTGTCAACTATGGGTGAAGTTGAGAAGATTGATCTAATTTTATTGGGTAAAAAGTGGCTAAAATTGTTTGAGAATTGCTTAAAAGTGTAATAAGAGTTGTGTCCATTTTAAAAATTAGTTCAGAATCTGATTTTGATGATGTAAAGCTAGCTATACACTGTTGTATTTTTCAACTCAAGAGTAGCGAATTACTATAAAATTGTCTACTAGTTACTCGGTCTACCATATTTAGGAAAGTGAAAACATGTGCAATGTGCAAAATTTAATTCTGATCTGAAGTTTCTACAGCAAGACAAGTTGTTGAGGGCAATTTATTTTACATGATTTTTTTTTAAATGATCACTAGTCTAGTCCACCCCCCAGGGGAGGAGTATTGACTTGTGCCAATCACTCTGATAGGGATTGATGTACAGTAAACTTTATAACCTGAGATGTATGCGTTTCTACCTGGTACATATCTCATCCACCCCTCTGTCACTGGCTGCAATGCCTGTCGGTATGTCACAACTCACTGACTTGAACGTTTTAAAACTCAACATTAGGGCCCCATTATGACTGGGTACAAATGTTTGTAGCACCATGCCCACCAGCTGGATACGCCTTGCCCCGCAAACAAGCGGAAACTTCTTGGGAAAGTTGTTAATGCTAATTCTAATCTAAATCCTAATTTTTACAGATTAATTCCGTCTACAAATTAAGCAATTAGTTTACACGTAACAAACGGTGCTTGGAGATTTGAGCGTTCCGCAGTGGTGGACGAAGTCTAGTTTGCGTTTTGACTCCATGCTTGAGCAGCACGTGCCTATTAGTCTGTTCAAGATGACGTCACTTAGCTTGGACCAGCTGCCGCTGCTGAATGATCTCGTAGTCGTGAATCAACGAAAATGAACGTTAAATTGTCACGATCGTACATCACCTGCTAGAAGCTTGCACCATATCGGGAGAAGAGGCATCTCGAATGCACCTGCATCTTGATCAAGTCAAATAGGCGCCTTTTGAAAGTAGCTTGCAAGGGTAGGTGCCTCGTTGCACTTGTTTCGTAAATGGTTGAGATCCCATCGGTTGTCAGAAGTTCCTGTTTTATTATCACTTAGCTACAAGGGGCACGTTGCAACCATTGCTCCACTAATACTAAGTTTGTTTCCCAAATCCCAGTGATTTTGTTTTCTAGCAGCGTATCCTACTTACGGGCTACATCATGTTAGCCTTTACAGAATTCTGTATTTGCATCTCATTCCTAAGTAATAAAATATTGCAAAAATCTTTTCATGCAAGTTTACTCAGAAGAGTAGCTACATTAGGTTGCTATCCTAATTGTGAAGCAGAAGTTTGGATGAGATTTATATCAAAGTAGAAGGTGCCTAAACTGAGGTGCTAGATTGTGTGGTGCACAGTTCTTTGAATGGTTAGTAAGCAAGGATCTTTCTCCACTAATATCTTATGCAGCATATAATTTGCTTGTGCTCCTGTGATTTGCTGTATTTTTACAAAATAGTGAAAGTTCTGGCATGGCCAATACTAAAGGAAAGGTCACAGTGTAGTTAACATTGAGAACACCAGTTTTAGCTTGGACTATATTTGTATCCTATTATTTACAAGCTAGATTCATTGTCTACACAAACAGCTATCAGATACAGATACAGACACTAGGCCGCATCCCCCAGAAAGGGGGGTGGCCGACGGCAAGGCGCACCTCATACGCTCACACTCACACAACTTAGCCCTTTTGTGCTAAAGGGTCCGGCCGGTAGCCCCTCAACTTACACTCTGGGTCCCGAATGCACCGAGGAACCGTCGTCAGCAGCAGGGCCCGACAGTTTTCACTGGTTTACCCCCGCCGCGTCATAATGGCCGGCCCCCCCCCACCCACGACCATCCCGACAGCGGGATGCCAAGGGCGGGAAAGCACATCAGAGCAGCGTCAAAATCAAC
>SDVV010026254.1:0-12289 GCA_016164225.1 Gammarus roeselii | reverse complement strand
TGAGTTGGTGCTCAGTCAGGCGAGGGTGAGACAGAGGGTGCAGAGCCACGTGCTGAGTTGGTGCTCAGTCAGGCGAGGGTGAGACACAGGGTGCAGAGCCACGTGCTGAGTTGGTGCTCAGTCAGGCGAGGGTGAGACAGAGGGTGCAGAGCCACGTGCTGAGTTGGTGCTCAGTCAGGCGAGGGTGAGACACAGGGTGCAGAGGCGCGTGCTGAGTTGGTGCTTAGTCAGGCGAGGGTGAGACAGAGGGTGCAGAGGTGCGTGCTGAGTTGGTGCTTAGTCAGGCGAGGGTGAGAGGCGAGAGGTCGTAAAGATTGCTAGGAAATGCGCCGGATGAAGGCATTGTGAGGCAAAAAGGGGGTTGGGGAGGCAGTGAGCTGAGGGCTCTGATGGGATCAAAAATAGGAGTAAATTGGTAGAGATGCATTGGTGTGGGAATAGGAGAGTTTGGCTGCTATAAACTAGCACAATGGGATCAAAAAAAGGAGTAAATTGGTAGAGATGCATTGGTGTGTGAGTTATTAAATCATTCATTTCCTTCGTCTAGCAATGAGTTTTCAATTTTATTTTATATTACACATAAAATTTCAATATCAAATACACTATTTGAATTACCGTAAGCAAAAGTTCAATTGAATTCGTCGTAGCTCATCGCTAGTGGACCGCCGGTTCTTATTTTATGCAACATATTATAAATTACAATATCATAATCAATGATCAACAGATAAATCGTTTTTGAGGTAAGAACCGGGAATGCCTGGTGTTGGGAAATCAATAAGGTTGGACAATCATGAATACATGAGGTGGGGAATTCGCGAATACGTGGGGTTGGGACAAATACGAATACATAGGGTTGGGGAAAACGCGAATATATGGCGTTAGAAATTTCTGAGAACATAGGGTGGGAAACTGAAATATTGTGCTAATATCATGTACAGATGACGCGAAAAAAAATTTTGAATAAAGAAGGGGGTGACTAGACTACATAAATTATACATAAAGTATTTACATAACACTGAATATCTACACTTCATGACCGCTAGGAAATGATAAAATAACTGACAAACAAAAGAATTCAATACTGGAGTACAAAAGTGGAATTAATATGCTTCTGCTATAGGAGATAATGATCAATATAAGTATATGTGACAATAATTGTATCATCAAAAATGGTACGGTAATTGGTAGAAATAATTCAATGAATTATATTCACATCGAAATTAACTGTCAAAGCTGGAAGCTGCCTATCGTTCCTCGAAAAGACTGAGCTCATATTTTAGTTGTACTAAAACGATTGAAACATTCGGAACATAGGAGTAGACAAAACGCTAGTTAACACCTAGGGCAGAGACAATTGTGGGCAGTAGGAATATAGAAAACATATGTGTCGTTATAGCATAAACGATTAGTTGGCGGCTCAACATTAAGTGTTATGGTGGTGGTATTTTTGGGCATGTTCAAGAACAAAATGTCGTTCCTAGTTACTGGTATAATGTATTTATCTTATATTTGTAGGCAAAGATACGCTTTTGAATTGATCGGTCAACAGGTGTTTACTTAGCCGATTCTTGAAGGACGTGTTAGATTTCAAATTCTTGAGGTTTGTTGGGAGGTTGTTCCAGAATTTTGGTCCAGTGACCGAAAAAGCTCTACAGGCAGTTTCTGTTTTCCTTTGTTTAACGTGCAGAGTATAATTATTTCTTGGGAATTGATTGTTCTTTTCACCTCGAGAATATCAGTGCCTGTGGCTGCTGGGTGACTGTTTTTCTAGAAGATCTTTATAATTTCTGATCGACTCATGAAGTGACAGTTTGTTGTCGATATTGAGCCCTGCAATTTTTCGAGGAGAGGACTTACGTGGTCTCGTTTCCTATGGTTACCATCGCATGTTATGTTTGCCGCAATGTTTATACAATATTGCATTTTCTCTCTTTGAGTTTGGTGCATTTCCCCAGATTGAAACAGTACTTGATGTGAGAAAATACTAAAGCGTGGACAATCAGTAATTTTAATATGAAATCCAAATATTTTTTTGCAGAGTTTAGGAATAAAAGTGTTCCGTTCAATTTGGAACACAAAGTAGTTACGTGATGCTTGAAGGAAAGATCGGGATTAAACCAAACTCCCAGACTTATTATTTTGTCTCCAACATGTTTGTCAGATTTGCCTATCCTGATAGAGAAATTCATTGGAACTGCTTTTCTTTTTGAGTTCAAGCCGAACAAGAGGCAAATTGTTTTTTTTCTGAGTTGAGCTTGAGTCCATTTTTGTCATACCAAGATTTCAAATTACTTACGACTGTCTCAGCATCGTCCTTCAACGTATTCAGATCTGACGGTTTACAAGAAAGCAATATTTGGACACCATCGGCGTACATGACCATTTTTGCATGTATTTTTGGTAATTTACAGTCAATGTCATTTACAAAAACGAGGAACAACAATGGGCCAATTATCGAGCCTTGAGGGACCCCAAAGGCAACTGTGGTCGGACTTGACATAGTTGCGTTATCAAGTTTAACGGATTGTTGCCGATTTGTCAAATAACTTTTAACCGAAGTAGGGTCTACTCCTACGTTACGAAACTTGCCAAAAATGATTGTATAGCTCACACAGTCGCATGCTTTCGATAAGTCTAGCAGTACCAGCGGAGCTACCTGCCAGTCATTAAAGTTTTTAGATAGATTTTCAGTGATGCTCGTAAGTACGTCTTCTGTGGACAATTTACGCCGAAAATATATTGGCAGTCATTGAATAGCTTTCTTAATTCGAGGTAATCAATTAATTGAATAGATATTAACTTTTCTAGAATCTTGGATAGGACGTGCAGAAGACTGATTGGTCTAAAGTTGGATGGTTCATTATTGTCTCCCGATTTATGAATTGCTTTTATGATTGCATGCTTCCAGATTACCGGATATGTTTCACTTGCTGTAGAGGTGTTAATAACTGTTGATATAAGGCAAAATAATTATTAAGCTGTCTTTCAGATATTGTAGGGCTAAACCATCTATTCCTGTAAAGTTTGTGTTCTTCAAGGCAAATTCAGCTCGATTTACATCTTCTTGCGATACTTGCTTTGGCTTCCATTTGACGTTTGCTGTTGTGTCACTGTCTCCATAAAAGACTTTCAGATTCCATGTATCTGTTGCGTCGCTGTGTAACCCTTGATCGGCTTTCCGGGTTACTTCTTCAAAAACCTGTTTTCCAACACCTGCGAAATAATTGTTGAACTTTTCTGATGTTGCCTGAGGGAACAATTAATTTCAGTGCATTCCACGTTTGTTTATGATTGTTTCTGCACTGTTCTAGTTCCTCATAATGATATCCTAATTTAGCCCTTCTGACTTCTATTTTGACTCTTCTATGCTTCGTTTTGATCTGCGTTTGAGATATTTCTTACGAACAATTTCATTTCGCAGTTTTTCTGTAATTCATTTAACCGGCATGCTTTTGGCGTAACAGCGTTCAGACATGTCAGAAAATAGTCTGTGAGTATTTTGGCTTGCTCTATGACGTTATCTGCGCAATGTATCGGTTTCATAGTATCGACGTTTGCCACAAGTTTTGCTCTGAAGTTATCCGCGGTGTATTTTATTTTTGTACGACAGGTTACTTTGTGTGGTTGTTTCTCCTTTTTTGATGTTAATGGTACAATTTATTTTGTGGTGGAATATAAAAGTATAGCTGCTATATACTAGTCCAGTTTGCAAAACTTATCAGTATAGAATTTGACAATGAGATTCTTGATGAAAGATGACTAAGACACAAGCAAGGCCATTCACACTACAAGACTTGGGTCTGGGTTGAGGCCTGACTTGACGGCCCGTAAAAATGCCTCTTCGTCTGCACTGATGATCGAAGTGGCCGTTTGAAGCGTCTATCCATTACAAACTTTTTAGCGACACCAATTAAATAGATTATACAATACATCACCAATATCCGTAACACGGCACTCAAACGGAATATTGTTTATGGTAATCCTACTAATGCAAGGTAGTTGTGCGTATGATAGAGTGTGAGTTCAACGGAATAATGTTTATGATATTCCTATTAATGCAAGGTAGTGTTGAGTATGATGGAGGAGTGTGAGTTAAACGGAATATTGTTTATTGTTTTCCTACTAATGCAAGATAGTTGTGAGTATGATGGAGAAGTGTGAGGTAAACGAAAAATTGTTTATGGTATTTCTACTAATGCAAGGTAGTTGTGAGTATGATAGAGGAGTGTGAATTAAACGGAAGATGAACATAAAAGAGGCAGATTAAACGTGCTCCTGTACCAATAGTCTTATGGTAATATTGAAGACGCCCACTGTCATTGGTACAACGAAATTCAGCAATTGATTACAAGCTTTATGCAATTTTATTGCATAATAATACATATTATCAACTATATAATGACATACATTACATTAACACAGTTCCCACAACATAATTTAGATTATCCCATCATGTTCTTACTAGTTATAAAACAATGTAGCCGTCTTTTGTTCTTTGTATCTGCGTTCCTTGCCCTCGCTGCAGCCACTGCTATCCCACGCCCATTTCCCTTGGATAAGCAGACAACGATTTTTTCGGAGAATATTGTTTAGAAGAGGCAAAGGTTCTATCTGCATATATATCGATCTTCATGCATTTATATTGGCTGAGTTTGGCTTAGAGTCGGAAGTTGGTTACCATTATAAAGGAAAGGGGGGCGTGAGGAGCACACAAAGGAACCATTACACTCTCAGAGGTGTCTGACAGTCGCACAGCATGGACGGCAGAGGTGTCTGATAGTCGCAGGGCATGGACGGCAGAAGAACTCACGCTGGCAACAATGCTGTCGCACAGCATGGACAGCTTAAGAGTTTATGCTGGCAACCATGCTGTCGCATAGCATGGACGGCAGAATAATTCATGCTGGCAACAATGCTGTCGCACGGCATGGACGGCGGAAGAGTTTATGCTAGCAACAATGCTGTCGCACAGCAGGGACGGCTGAAGAGTTCATGCTGGCTACAATGCTGTCGCACGACATTGACGGCTGATACGTTTATGCTGGCAACAATGATGTTGCATAGCATGGACGACAGAAGCGGTAATGCTGGCAGCAATGCTGTCGCACGGCATGGACGGTTGAAAAGTTTATGCTGGCAACAATGCTGTCGCACAGCATGGACGGCAGAAGAGTTCATGCTGGCAACAGTGCTGCCGCACAGCATGGACGGCTGAAGAGTTCATGCAGGCAACAGTGCAGTCACACGGCATGGACAGCTGAAGAATTCATGCTGGCAACAATGCTGTCGCATAGCAGGGATGACTGAAGAGTTCATGCTGGCAACAGTGCTGTCGTACGGCATGGACGGCTGAAGAATTCATGCTGGCAACAATGCTGTTGCACAACATGGACGGCAGAAGAGTTTATGCTGGCAACAATGCTTAAGAAATCGCTGGGCAAAGAGTAAGAAAAGAAAATGAAAGCCTTCCGATAGAATTAATTTAGGATAACATTTTCTCTATGAAAGACTTGCATATCTTAAGTATGAGAGTAGTAAACAAGAAGGCTTATATACACCGTGACGGATAAGTCCGTGGAAAGTGATTTGCTGGTTTATGGGGTAGGAATCTGAGTCGTCCGAAATGTTTTATCGAACGAAAACGTCAGTGAGCCGCACATATCATGAGAATCATCCACGCATTGGAATATTAACATTAGTGCAGGGGGTTGATGAAATGATTTGCACGTTATATTGATCAATTAGTCTATCAAATGGTTTACAAACGGGTAGTTACATTTTGCAATTCCAGTCAGCGTCGATTCAGTTAGAAACAATATCAGGGACTCTTCAGAAGCATTTCAATTATCAGGCATCATGAAACTGGAATACTTCCACCAGTTTAAGTAGCCATTTGCTCTATTCGTCGACTAATTAGGGAACTCTGAATGACACTTGTCCCAAACTGTGGACGCATTGGATTTAGCCCAGTCTCCTTCGGGGGCCGTCCAATCGTCTCATTAGACCCTGCGCGGATGCAGTGCAATAGAAGCTCCAATGGAGCACTTATTCTTGCTACACTGTAGAAACTATTTCTCTAGAATAACTTAAATTAGGATCGATTTGTGACAGGACAAATGGGTGAAATTACTGTGAATATTTTACTTTGCTCACACAATATTATGAACGAGCGTCTCATTTACAGAAACTCGAAAGTAGTACACAAATAATTTCCAGTTTTCTTTCGAAAAGTACCACAAAAAAATGTACACCGTGACTACAATATTTACTTTAATATTTACAGCAGTTGCTGTCGCATAAGAAAGTCAGCGATGTACAGTAACCAAGAAAAGTAATTGAAAATAACGGTTAAAAGCATTCATACCAATGATCGACGTCATTTTACCTGATTCTTTCCAAAACTATTTCAATTTTTTAGTTATTCAGACCTGTTTTTTTTAGAATGATGGCATATATATCAACATCGGCCGTTAGGAAATGATAGTAAGTCTATTTTCATTCAAATATCAAATGGGATAGAGTTTAAAACATAAAAACATCACGAGTTAGTGCGTGATTGGAACATTGCATTTATAAAAGGAAGTTTCTGTAACCAATGTAAATGGCAGTCAGAGGCCCAACGATGGAACACCGGCACCAGTCTTGTTGAGATATCAATCACTGCAGGTATATATAGAGGCATGTCAAATATTCCTTAGGAAGAAGACATCAATGCCGACCAAAAGTCGGCACCTTTTGAGTGGTTTTATACATTAGATCATTAGCTCAGGTCAAGGGCGGCGAGTGCTCTCTTCCATAATTGTAAATTTGTGGGATTGTTTGAATGAAACATCAACTTTGATGATTTCATTATTAAAATATTATTCCCAGTGTTCCCTTAATCTCGGTCATTCTTCGAGATGCGGCTTTAAATGTTGTATTGCTATTCAAGTGGTTAGGTGTACAATGAGCCCATTATATTCTGAAGAGTAAACAAAGCAGAAAAAAATCTCACTTGATCACGCTTATGTAGTGTACTTCTGTAGTAAGGATTGCGTCATTTTCCGGTTGGTAGAAGCGAACGATGCACTTACTGGCCGATCTCCATTGACGGTGGAAAGAGAAAAAAAATGTATTAGAAAATCAAAGAGGTATTCCGAATGACGAAGACAATTGCCACATTCGAGGTCAATTCCAAGTGTGATGCTAGTGGGAGTCACCGCATCGATACTTGACCTCCCAATCGCCCATATATACTACTAAACGAATTCAAAAAATATTTCCTTGCACCGACCATCTAGCAGCTCTGTCCGATGTCGGTGGATATCCGTTTATAGTCACTCCTCTCCGACCTTATATTGACATGCGGCAGAGATGAAAGATCGCTAACTTGGAGGAGGAGTGTGGGGTAATTGGATGAAGCCAATAAATTTGACGACGTAGACACACCCGAGCTCGATCAAATGCGCTGAGAATTAGTTCATTGTAGAATTATCAAATTACATGTGTGCGAGACAATTCAAGCGAATTTTCATGATCTATTAAACAATACATCACAGGCAGTTGGAGAGCATGTTTATACGTGCCAAATGTCGGAAAAATAAGTTTTTCGACAACATAGATCTACCAATTTTCAAAAAAGAGCTTTCTTATAACGGATTTAACAATTTGACAACGTCCAAAAAAGTATTTTCTCTCTCTTGACATAAACGGGTGTTTATAATGTACTTAACAATTTGAGTGGTCTATAAAAGTGAAATCAGTTTTAACCAGGAATTATAGGAAGAGATTACAAACGAGTTCACTTAACACGTTTTAATGCATCAAATGACAATTTTTTTAGCGGTTTCGAAAATGGACCAATTTTTATGAGCGCAGATCTGAACCATTCGGACGAAGCTTGCAACTGAACGTCGAAATTTTTCCTTGCTCATTTCTGTCACATCTTTGCTTAGCGTTTTCTTTAGATTTTCAATTATCGTTGGCTTGCGTTCGTGGACAAGACGAGTAGACGAGCAGGCTGAGGTCGGAGCTATGAGCGGGCCGAGGCTGGTTCGCTCGGCGGCTGATAACAAACTCCGGAGATACGTCCGATAAAAATGCGAGACACTTGTTGGAGCAGCAAACAGGAGCACCATCCTGGTGATAGAAGAATTCATCCAACCTAACAGCTGGTCACAGTTGGGGCCAGCTGTTAGGACGGAGGAATTCTACTATGAACATAATGCTACCCATTCTCACAAACATACTGTATACTGATAATATAGAATGATATTACAGTAAGTCGGCCTGAGATGGACTGGGCTGAGATTCCATTTTATTAATACCTAAAGTTTGTTGTACTACTAACCCAGCCTTGATTTGTCACCTGAAGTTTTCTGTTCTACTAACCCAGCCTTGATTTGTCACCTAAAGTTTTCTGCTCTACTAAGCCAACCTTGATTTGTCACCTAAAGTTTTCTGTTCTACTAGCCCAGCCTTGATTTGCCACCTAAAGTTTGCTGTACAACTAACCCAGCCTTGATTTGTCACCTAAAGTTTGCTGTACTACTAACCCAGCCTAGATTTGTCCCCTAAAGTTTGCTGTACTACTAACCCAACCTTGATTTATCATCGAAAGTTTGATGCACTACTAACCCAGCCTTGATTTGTCATCTAAAGTTTGTCGTACTACTAAGCCCGCCTTGATGTGTCATCTAAAGTTTGCTGTACTACTAACCCAGCCTTTATTTCTCATCTAAAGTTTTCTGTACTACTAACCCAGCCTTGATTTGTCATCTAAAGTTTGCTGTACTACTAACCCAGCCAAGATTTGTCATCTAAAGTTTGCTGTGCTACTAACCCAGCCTTGATTTGTCATCGAAAGTTTGCTGTACTTCTAACCCAGCCTTGATTTATCATTTAAAGTTTGCTGTACTACTACCCAGCCTTGATTTGTCATCTAAAGTTTGCTGTACTACTAACCCAGCCTTGATTTGTCACCTAAAATTTGCTGTACTACTAACCCAGCCTTGATTTGTCATCTTAAGTTTGCTGTTCTACTAACCCAGCCTTGATTTGTCATCTAAAGTTTGCTGTACTACTAACCCAGTCTTGATTTGTCATCTAAAGTTTGCTGTACTACTAACTTAGCCTTGATTTGTCATCTAAAGTTTGCTATACTACTAACCCAGCCATGATTTGTCACCTAAAATTTGCTGTACTACTAACCCTGCTTTGATTTGTCATCTAAAATTTGCTGTACTACTAACCCAGCTTTGATTTGTCACCTAAAGTTTGTGGTACTACTAACCCAGCTTTGATTTGTCATCTAAAATTTGCTGTACTACTAACCCAGCCTTGATTTGTCATCTAAAGTTTGCTGCACTAACCCAGCCTCGATTGGTCATCTGGAGTTTGCTGTACTACTAACCCAGCTTTGATTTGTCACCTAAAGTGTGTGGTACTACTAACCCAGCCTTGATTTGTCATACAAGGTTTGCTGTACTACAAACCCAGCCTTGATTTGTCACCTAAAGTTTGATGGCTGCTAGCAGTATCAAGGCTACAACTAAAGTTGTAGCCTCCTTCTGCGGCTCCCGTCCGTGTGCTTACAGGGTTGCTCAGTTGATGTTAGGTAGGTTGAAGTCCCTCCTTAATCTAGTTCCATGGGAGTAAGAGATTACAGTGTCCAATTCGTTATTTAAAGCAGCTGCTTACTATACTGCTACTTTTGGTTTCCGGTAGACGAGTACATTTTTCTCTGCTATCTCTTCAGACTGCTCATGACCGCACGGATTATCTCATGTGTTACATGGTTGCTGGTCATTTACTTGAAAAGTAGTTGTCTACATTGAAAGTTTGAAACCTTCAAGGCCTATTACCGCCAATTTCGGTCTTTCTTGACCTGCCATGACACGCTGATTCTAGTAATGTTGCATTCATTTGTTTTCATATTAGCTTCCAGAAGATCCATTTTAAACATCAGTGACGTTTGTTACTATAACGCTTTGATTAATATTGTCTTATTTGTTTTTGCTGACATATTAGCTTATAGTTCTTCTCACAGTGGTTTTGTCATCTATTGCCTGGACGTAATACTATCTGAGGAGTGGTGTTAGGTTTCGTAGCCGTGTCTTTTTCTCGACCTGCATATTAGCTCCCTGTTACGGGGTTACATTAGTCTTCTGTGCACCGTCGTTTCCTGGGCCTTCTTTTCTTGTTGTGCACTGACGGTCGCTTCCCAAGCCTAGTGTTCCTCTTGCTGTTAGTGCACCGTCGTTCCCCTGTCCTGGGGTTCTTTTTGTTAATTTCGTGCAGTCGTTGCGCGGTTTCCTGGTCACGTGCTTCATCGTATTGAAATACTTTTCCACATCGATACTGAGCAGAATGCTAAAATGTGTTATACCACGAGCATTTAGAAAACTTCCGTTCGCCTGCAACAATTCATCCGTCAATATTTTCCACGGCGCTGTTGACGTTCTTGATCCTGCTTTAGATTTCTTCGTATCATCCATTCATGGGCCTATGCCCGATAGTATACCATTGTTTTTTTTGTTTTTAATAGTTCGAATAAAGTTTTTATAGTTATGCAGAAGCACCTCGTATCGAAATAGCAGGTCAGGTTTTTGTGTTCGGGGGTTGTCAATTCCTACGTGGAACATAAATAGTTCCTCATCAGCACTCAGAGTCCTCTGATTGGCGAGTTTTTGTACTGTGGCACTAGAAAGGCAGAGCCCTTTCCTATTTGCCTTCCACTACTTGTTTTTTTCTATCTTAATACATGACAATTGTAATGCCTACTAAGAAATTACGAGCGAGTTATTTTTTTTGCTTGAGAGCGTAGGAGAAGTTCTTTAGTGGAGAGCAGATATTTTGTACACCGATTCGCTGTATTACGCCCCTCGTGCTCCGGTCACTGGCATGTAACCATCCATTTCTAACGTACGCCTACTGGCGACGTTCATATGAGTACTTGTTGCCAGTCAATGTATGAGTAGCCCTGGCGCGTCAGAGCAGTCACACGTTGTTACCATATTTTGCTCTGCGGCAGTGTTGAGAAATAAGACTTGGTCATATTTTCCTTGTGTGCTGTGACAGAGAAAGAAGCGGGGACAATATATGGGGACTGCGCGACTCTTGTTTAGTGAGGAATGTGTGCCGGCTTGTCTGTGAATGTTTTTAGAAGTGGGAAGGGTGTTACGTGTCTTGGGGTAGGTGGAGTGCGAGTCTGAAGTAGTTGGGGATGCTCTGTTACAAAGACTAGTTGGCGTTGTCTCATGTAGACTAGGTATTGGCTAGTGGGGTTAGACGGTGGAATGGGAAATCCAGACAGTGAGGCTGGGATTCCCACTGTACACCTCCTCAAAGCGTACCGGTAAAACCTCCACAGGCATCTCTCCAGATGTCTATAGAGGTTCCACTGGATTGTTCGTGGTCTTGTTTATTGATTTTTTTCTCTAAGTGACTCACCATCTTATTAATGATCAGCTTTAGTTTGGCATGCAACAAAGGTAATAGATAAATTTCTATGTTGATCTGTGTTAAAAAATTGCGCGACAAATATTTGCTTGAACTCGAAACATCAGTATGATTTGGACACTTTAGATCCGGAAGTTTCTGAGGAGTTTGAGGTTTCTGTGACGCGGGCTTGGGCTGTTTTCATCAATCTAGGATGTCCAAATTAATTACGTGACAAGCTTTCTCTCTCTCTAGTCGGCTCTTTGATCAAGATTTTACCGGCTATGCTGCAGGACGGTTTACGATGGATAAATTGCAAAATTTAATTTCCAGTCACTTTACAATTGCATTGATGGAATACATTGAATGGCACAGTTACCAGTACGGTTACACCAAGAACTTGCTTGACACTTAATAAATAATCACTGAGACCTTAACAATTAACAACTGATGCTCACTCTACTGAGAAGTGATTGAATACTCGTGGATCTTTTCTTGGGTCACTCCTGCTGGATATGTTGAATCTATCACGGTTAAATTCATTATGAACTGATTCTTTGTTAATTTGTCTTACAACTTCTTTCACCACTTGATTCCTTGCTCACTGAGGAGCAAACGCGTCGCAACACGACGGTGGGGAAAATCAGACTGGCAGACAGTGCACGACGGTGGGGAAAGTAAGACTGGCAGACAGTGCAAGACGGTGGGGAAAGACAGACTGGCAGACAGTGCACGACGGTGGGGAAAGCAGACTGGCAGACAGTGCACGACGGTGGGGAAAGCAGACTGGCAGACAGTGCACGACGGTGGGGAAAGACAGACTGGCAGACAGTGTACGACGGTGGGGAAAGCAGACTGGCAGACAGTGGGG
>SDVV010026253.1:0-12289 GCA_016164225.1 Gammarus roeselii | reverse complement strand
AAAAAAAAAAAATGCACTAAGTTGATTCATTTTGTCTTCTCTTTCCACTGATCTAAGTTTCAGTCCTGTAGCTATCTCGAATACTTTTCAAGATACACTTGAAATTTTAGAACAATGACAACAGCAAGACAGTTTATTTTCAGGTTTCTTATTATGGACAATAGGCATATTACTATGATTACTTTACTCATAATTGCAATCAGAATACTGTAAAAATAGAAGCATCATTTTTTTTTTGAGAGAAGAAAGCTCAAACCCTGAATTGTAGCAAGTTAACACTAATTTCAAAAATATTAAAATTGCACAAAAACTGTTGACACTTTGTGCAGGTGAAAAATTTGCCAATGTGACTAGTCACATCACTCCTTTTTAAGAGTACCATGGCTTTGACCAGCCAGTACAGCACTACGACCAGTCAAAGCAACACCACAACCAGCTGCAGCAACACCATGACCAACTGCAACAACTCCACGACCAGCTGCAACAACACCATGATCAACTGCAGTAACACCATGACCAACTGCAGCAACACCGCGACCAGCCGCAGCAACACCGCGACCAGCCGCAGCAACACCGCGACCAGCTGCAGCAACACCGCGACCAGCTGCAGCAACACCGCGACCAGCTGCAGCAACACCGCGACCAGCTGCAGCAACACCGCGACCAGCTGCAACAACACCACGATCCACTGCAGCAACACCGCGACCATCTGCAACAGCATCACTGTTACCAGCTGCAGCAACACTACAACCAGCTGTATCAATCACACAAGCCACCTCATGTGACTGCAGCAGCACCATGACCTGAAGCATCACATAACACCACCCTGATGTAATTGCCCTGACCTGTACCAAGAGCAACCAACCTAACCTCACCACACAAACAGGCTTCACCAGCTACAGCCACCAAAGCCATGCCTCCCCTGCCCTTTCCTCCTGCCTTCAGCTTGCTCCTTTTTTTGAACAGCTTGTGGCATTGTTTAAATATCAGGTCCCTCTAGATAAAAATACTTGTCAATCATCCACACTTCTCATTATCCATGGGTCATGGAATAATATCTAAGTCTTTCCCAACAAGAGGTAAAAAAGTTGCATGGACATGCAGGTGCTCTTCACCTTCTTTCTAGAGGACACCTGTCATGTATTAGCTAGCTAGCCCTTTCTATCCAGGAGATATTGTTGACTTGTTTACATAGGTTCTTATTTCAGATTTGAAAGTATTCATTTGGCCCTTTGGTTTGGTTGTTCTCAACAAACTTCTAGGTGGCTATACATATAAATCATTTCAGGAATTTATTATTGCCAACAAAGGTATAGCTAGCTATCCAGATTTCACCGCCACTATGAGCCGAGCTGCTTTAGACGAGTCTTTGGCTCGTTTGGATGCTGCACTGGGCACCACTGCATCTCGGTCAAGAGTACACACTCCAACTGTACCCTTGGGTGAGCAGCACAATATTAGTCTTCTAATTTTTTGTCTTTTCAAAGATCTGCTGGTAGCTACTGCAGATTAAGCTAGCTACAGTATTGCACATTGTTCCCTAGTGGCTGTCTTCTACAACTTTTTTTGTGTGTGTGCATTTGAAGCTAATAAGTCTACTACAACCTTAAAATACTATCATTGTGTCTTATAAGTTGTAGCTATATAAATATAAATGATATAACTGGGATCATTTCAGCTATCTCTGACTATTAGCCAATTGCTACCCTATTTGTTAACATAATTTTTTATGATAACTTCAGCACAATGAGAGATGTACTAATAAGTTAGTAACAGTGAAGTGTTTTTATACCTTTGATGTTTCTGTGTTCAAATCTGATCTCAATCTGGATTATATACTATCTATAGAATTTATTTCATGTGTAGCTGCATGGGCTAATGATCTTGCTATTCCAGGTCGGCGTGTCACTGCAGCCACTGTTTCCTCTTTTCTGGATGGGCGAACATTGGACACCTCAGTGGCCAACACAGAGTCACCATTTGCTAACCTCTCTGGATTTGGTGGGTGCACAGCTGAAGAGTTATATTGAGCGTGACCTATTGTGTTAGCTAGCTACCTAAAGAGTGATTTTGGTTTTGATTTTTATGATGCTTGTGTAATCCTCAACTTTCTCTAATCCTAATTTTTCTAGAAAAGTTATTACCAGAAATAGTACTCTACATGAAGTGGCTAACAAATATTCAAGTTTTGCCTATTTTGAATTTAATATGATTCCTCAAGTTTGTACAAGTTGCAAGCTAGGTACCAGATTTTGAACCTCTTACCTGCTAGTGAGTTGGAGTGTTGGGTAGTCTATTTTGATACTAGAACCCATTAGCTGAGGAGTTGCAAGGAGCTGTTGTATGAACCTTTTTATTCACGTGCTTTGGTTTGAATATTGTATTTCCTTAGCATTTTGGGTTATTTCTCACTTCTCTTATTTTAATTTTGTTATTTTCACAAATCAAGCATATTCCAACTGGCTAGTAGCACTTGTCAAATTTGATTCTTATTGTGCTAAGCTGCTATAGCATGCTTTGGTATAGCTACTGCTTTCTATGTCAGTATGTATGGCCTGTTAGTAAGGCTATAGCTATTTGTTATTTTAAATCACAGCAATTCTTCTTGCAGCATCTCATTAATTGGTATCAAATATAGAAGCTATAAATTATCTACCCACAATAAGTAAATCCTTTGTTGTGTGGCTAGCAGTTAACATGGTAGGTAGCTACAACTATGCTCTCCCTACAAATTTTCAACATGATATAATTTTCTGGTATTAATAAATGTCAATGTTCATGTATTGCTTTTCATGTTATTCCAGGCGAGTCTATGCTGGGCAATGGTTCTTTCTTTGGAGACGAAGTAACAGGTCCTGTACCCGTTTCCTCGTCTGTCGACCAGACACAGGACCTCACAACCCTGACACTGCCAGCACAGCACAATGCACAAGTAATTGCGTGGCTCGCTACATCCTGAATTTACAGGGTCCTGTTATGTTTACTACTATTGATACTACCATTGGTCACTTGCAGTTTATAGCTACTTGCCATAGAAAAGGTTGTATCATGAAATCCCGATCCATAATCAGCCTATTAGTTATTCACTATGCATGTCAAAGAAAGCTAGTATGTCTGATATCTTCAAAATGACTCATGGTTAGGAACTTAGAAAAACAAGTTCTTTTCTTTTGACAGGATCTTTTTTAAATTATATTTTCCATTCTTGTAACTCAATTTGAGTCATTAATGGCTTCTAATTTGTCATTTTTGGAGGCAGTGTGTAATTTTTGTAGCTCTCTAATGTAAACACTCATGTTTATTTGTAAATTGTGTTATAACAGTGTTCTGACAGTAGTTTTTCTCAATTAGTACCAATGTTAGTGTGTAACTGTGCTCCCCTCCACAGGTACTGTTCAGCGAGTTTGTTCGTGTGTTGGTTGGAGAGCGGTGTGAAGGGGGTGGCGAGGGTGGAGTGTGGGGAGAGGTGGAACAGTACGAGAGCCTTTGTCACCAGCAGGCGCTGCATGTTGAGAAGATCTACAGAAAGATGCCGCGTCAGCATCATGCCTCGGCGCGCACTAAGCAGGTCTGTCGGTTCAGGTGATAATACAAAGTAACAGTGAGGACCAAACAAAATATCAGTTTAGCTATAACAACTCATATATTTGATAACCATCTGTTTGTATGATTTGATGTGCATATCTACATTGTGTTTGTCTTTCTGACGCCATCATATTGCCATGGCTGGCTTGGGGTGACATATGTGGTAATATTTAATAAAGGTATTTCATTTCATTGATTGCTAACTGCTCTTCCGGTTAGTTGGTCGAGCGTGATCTATAGAAGGGTACTCCAAATCGCTCCTCTGGTTAAATGGTCGAGTGTTGTCTAAAGTAGTGGACTCCGCACTGCTCTTCCCGCTAGATGGTCGAGTGTCTCCCATAGTAGTGGACTCCAAACGCAGGTTACGTTAAGCTCTGACACGGCCTATTCCGTGCATCCTTTTTCTTCAAGGCTTTCCATCATTTTTTGATTTATGTTGTCATGCTGGGGGTGCTTGCCTCATGTCTCTTACTCTTTTTTTTTGAGGGTTGGCTGCTGGCTCTCGATGAACTACGGCCTTCTGCGTCTGTTGACATTATCAAGGTTGCATGTCTTGGTCAACATTCAGTTGATTTTCTGCCAGTTTTGCTCCTGCAACTGACTCATCTCAGAGACCAAAATATTTTTTTTCTAAGTAAAAAGTGATGATGTTACCTAAATGGCTAATAAAGTAAAAGCCGCCTTGAAGTTTTGAACTCTTTACTAGCAGTGCAAATTTTTAATCTCTATCAGAGATCCTGATTTGGCACTTGATAAAACCTATAAAGAATGTACTATTTATCGAGTGCCTGATGATCTCAGATAGATTGAAAATGTGCTCTTTTTGTAAATATTTCAAAATTGTATTGTGGCTTTTAATTTCTAAATTACTGAACTCATAAGTGAGTTAACTTAATTTTGCAACCAATATAATCATATATTTTTTAGTATCTCAAGTCTTAAATCTCGAGTAGTTATATTGAAGACCCTATAACTACCAACATGAAGACATGTGTACACTGAAAATAGTGAGCATGCACATATGTTGAAGATACTAGGCTGTATACCACAGGAAAGGAGTGGCAGACGGCAAGTCGCACCTCTTACTCTCATACCTACACTCACACTTGAACAACTCAGCCCTTTTGCGCTAAAGGGCGCGGCCGGAAGACCTCTCGCAACAAGTTATCTGGGTCATGAGTGCGGCTCGAGGTCAGTGTCAGCAGCTGGGCCCGACCGTGTGACTGGTTTAACCTTGCTGCGTCATAGTGACCGGGCCCTCGCTCATCTTGTGGTCTATGAGGGTGTTGTTTACAGAGGAAGGAAGCCCTAGCCCCCTCGCTCCGCTCCTATCAGTTGCTTCTACGACACGCAAGTGGTAAAGGTAGCAAGACTCTTAATCCCCCTCCACCTTCTCACATATTAGATGTTTCTTATGGCACCTTAGGGGTTACGGTGGTAGGATTCTCAACCCCTGATGCATTTATTAGCTACAGTGAATTTATTATTTAGGTTTACACTAATGGTGTGTACCCTGACTCTGCATCGCATTGGTCTAAACAGGTGCTGCAGCAGCTGACGTGCGAGCGCAACATGTGGCGTCTGGTGCGGTCACTCTACATGGACCGTCAGTGCCGGTCAGACTCGCCAGACCTCACAGAAGAAGACGATACCGGTGGCTGGCTTAAATCGGACCAGGTTGTCGTTTCGGAGCTGTACGACTCCTCCAGGGACATTAGAGAGGTAGGTAGTTTTCTCGACCCTACTGCCTGCTGAAGCCCTCTAAAGCTCCTTACAACCTACCTGACGTTGGTGTGAATTGTTTTCTCCGAGGCTTTATCAATCTTGTCGACGGAAGTGGGAATATTTTGCACTGGAGCTCTATCTACTTTGCTGGCGCTAGAGTAAATCGTTTACTCCAGAGATCTATCAAATTTACTGGTGTTTGCGGCTACTCTGGAACTCCCATCAGCTATGTCAGTTGCTGGCTATAGCCGAATGGTTCACATCAAAGCCTTAAACTTCAACCACATAGCTAGCTGTTGAAAATATTTTTGCATATTCTGTTTCTCCATTGGCTTATCATCAGTGATCTATGCAAAACTCAACTGGCACTTATCAACAGGCACAACTGGTGGTGGACTGGCTAGAGAAGAGTGCATCCGAGACCCTTCAGCAGGTGCCAGAGAAGCTGGAGTATTTTAGCGACAGCCACGTGGCATGGGAGAACACACTTAGATCCGCTAAGGTGAGTAGCTATAATTGAAATCGATCATGGCTGTGCCCAACTCAGCACTCTCACGGTCTCGAGGTTGGCATGGAGTTTCCTGTCCAGAACATGCTAACGCCTACCGTTCACGCGCGACGATTTAGGCAATGACCAGGAAAGATGGATCTCTTGGACTCTCAGTTTTACATAGAACATGAAAGCGATTTGGTCCTCTCACTATAGCTGTTGTTTGTGTTATTTGATAGGAGTTAACAGTGCGCCTTTCGGCGGCCACCCTCCTTTCTGAGGAATTCGGCCTTGTGTCTGTATCTGTATTACTAGAACTGTTTCGCAATATTAACGCGAGGTAACACCGGGGAACTTCCGTCGTATCACAAATAAGAAGCAAGTCTTAAATTTTATGTCATCTGATGCTGGATGACACAGGCTTCTGATAGCGACTCGACTAACTTGCAACCTGGGCTTTCCCTGCTAATTCATGAAATTTTTTGGATTAGTTAAACAAGCAAGCCTGTTAGTTGCTTGATTGATTAATGGCTTGCATGTAATCGTCTGAATATGCGTTCTCTTTAGGAGAGACACTGTAGTTGCCTAAAATATCAGTCATCCAGTATATCTGACATTGTTTAGTATCAATTGCCCCATAGTTTTTATCTATTGCCTCAGGTCAACTGCTTCATTTGGCCCTATTCTTAGTTTTTGTTGCCTATTTCCTATTTCCCATTGGTTAGCGTTGTATTCGCTATTCTGCTCCCTTGCCTGTTCCCTCCCATCGTCCATACTGCAGGCAGACAGCATCACAAATTTCTGACTTGACGACGTTCGGCGCTAGGACTTGAGCTGCAAAACGCTGAAAACTCTGGTCCCTCTACTCATTCTAATCTTGCATTGTTTTGCAGGCTCGTTCTCGCGGTCGCGGCGGTGCGGGCAGCGATCGCCTCATCACATCCCTCGATCCTGACGCGCCCGTGCGACAAGGGAAGGCACTCCACGATCTAGACCAGGTCGGGCCCTTTTTGACGTCTTCTCCTCAAATTCTACCCCAGTTGCTTTGACCCAGACGAGTCACATACGACCTAAGCAGAGTACCTAGTTTTAGTATGTAAAGACATCAGCCGCTTTTTCCTAAGGTGTAGGGTGGCGTGCGGTAAGCGCTTACAGCATCACACATCTGGTTATGAGCGAGGTCCGAAATTGGTGCCAGCAGCAAGGCCTCGACAGCTTTCACTGGTTTACTCCTGCTGCGTCATAATTGCCGGGTCTTCACCCACCCACGTACATTTTTTTTCAGCAAGACGTCAAGGGCGGGGAAGCGCATCAGGGCCGCGTCTAAACTTATCCATTCATGATGATTCTCCACGCGCACTTTCTCGCTATCTCCTCACTGATGTCTCTCTTCCCTAAAGCCCGCTTCACGCCATCCGTCGTCTTCCATTACGCCCTTGCACAGTCTCCGCCGCATTCACCATCCTTTTCGCCAATCTCCTATCATCCATCCTCGCCATGTTTCTGAACCTCCTCAGAACGCCTGGATCTACTCTGTCCTCGATCTTCCTAACCGTCTCCGTTCTAATTCGATGTACTTCATTATTGATCCTAGCCCTCAACGTCACTCCGGCTATGCCTCCTAAACATTTCATCTAAAAAAAACATTCAACTTTTTCAAATTTTCCGCTCTCGCTCCCTATGTTGTTATTGTTGCTCAACCTCAACTCTCCCTGCGATGGAGGAACCACAGCCAGCACGCAGTCCGAAGCCCGGGAACTCACCGACAAATTCATGTTGGAAGTGTTTAGCAGATGCAGGTTACGCCTATGTTCTTGAGGTAGTTGATACTGTTGCTGAGGCATTCCCATAGATCTCGCACCGACATGATATTATGGTTGCGACGGCTGGGCACGACGCCATGACGTGCTCGACTGTATCGGGCGAACCTCGGTATCGCAAACAAAGATCGAAAGGGACATTTCCCAGTCTATGCCGGTATGATTGGAGAGCCGTGTGATGCCCGCACCTCAACCGCGACAGATGGACCGACTTGGTCACCCTGGCCAACCCCAACTCCCCCACGTCCACCTCAGGAGGGTGAACCTGTAGGACCTTGTTGACTCTGCTAGAGCTGTGAATTGTGTGTTTCTGTTTTGTGCGTAGACGTGTTGACTGTAGGACGGGGGATGGTCGTGTGGAGAGAATCGAAGTGTATTGCCGGGGTGCTGTGTAGGTGTTAGTTTGTTTTACCAATGTTCAATGGGTTGGGGCAGGGATTGGTTGGGTCTAAAATTTTGTTGAAAAGGATGAGTCCCTCTCACATCAAGATGGTTGAAAGGGAGGACCTTGGTTTCCTCATGCAAGTGGGAAATTGATGTGGTCTGTGTACGGCCAACTGCGATGAGCAAGGCCGTGCTCTGTATTCTTTGTAGGGAGTTAATGTGTGTGGGTGCAAGGTCAAAGGACCGGGCGGTGTTAGCGTAGGAGATGATGTCTAATGAGTTGTTTGTATAATGTTGTAATCGATTCCTTGGAGTCGCTGTAGGTACAGATACGTACGGATACCGACACTAGACTGAATCACCCAGGAATCACCTCGCACCCCTCATTCAATCACACAAATTGGCCCTATTGCGCTTAAGGGTCCGGCCAGAAAAACCCGCAACACACACTCTGGGTCATGAGTGCGGTCCGAGGTCAGTGTCAGCAGCATGACCCGGCAGTGTGATTGGTTTACTCCTGCCGCATCATGATGACCGGGTCTCCCCCCCCCCCCCACGACGAGATGCCAAAGGCGGGAAAGCACATCAGGACAGCGTTAAAATAACCCATTCACAAACAATCTTCACTCACGCCTATTCATTGCGCTCTCTCTCTCTACCACCACACTCAAGTCTCTTCTCCCTAATGCCTGCTTCACACCATCCATCCATCCACCCAAACTTCGGTCTTCCGCTAGGCCTACGTCCACTTGCCACCGCTTTCATCACCCTTTTATAAAAATAGATCTTCATCCATCCTCACCATGTGCCCGAACCACCTCAGAATACGCGTAGGTGGTTGTGGTAAATATCCTGCACGTTTTGTCCTGGTCTGGCTTTGGTGCCGATCTTGTTTGCGTGATGTTTGAATGTCATCCCCGTGGCATAAGTTACACCAAGGATTGTGGTTGTGGGACTGTGGGGTATTGGAGTGTTGTTAAGGGTGATTGTGGTGTTCACTGTAATCTGGTGTTAATAACCTAGGGAAGACTTGAAGACTTGTATGCGGGCACCTTCATTCTATTTTGCAGCAGTCAGTCTTCAAGAGAGTTCAGGTACTACTGGAGGCGTGCAGCTGCGGTTTCCTCTTTGTGGCGTTGTGTGATTATTGTGAGGCCGTCCACGTATGAGTTGATATCGGTGTTGGTTTCCGTTGGAATGAGCAGGTCGTGCATAAAAACATTGAAATGGAAGAGGGAATAAACTGAGCTGAGCCCTGTGGGATGAGGTAATCCCTGCAAGCGTATTGTTGGTGCGTTACAGTATGACTGATGGACATGAACACGCTGCAGGTAACTAGGTTCAGGTATCCACAGTAAAAATTAAACCACACGGGTGGCCATCTGTTAACTGTCACAGAATCCAATAACTTCAGCACAGCAATAACACTTTAAAGCCGGTCACCCATTTCTCTCCTCCTCCCTCCTCCCCCCGTCTCAATACGCGTGTCGGTGGGTATCGAAGTACATGGGCGGTGTGCTGACGTGGTTTCCATCACCGCAGGTGGAAACCGGGGCTAAGCAGCAACGACAACGACTCAGCCCCGTAGAAAACAGTTAGACAACTACCCGCCCTCCCTCTTCTTACAGCCTTCGCTTTGTTCTCATAACCAATATCCCGCTGCTTACTACTCTCTTCAGTGTACCCAACAATTAGCACCCGTTATTCTCAGTAGATTTCAGCTCGGTTTCAACTAGTTCAATCTTTTCCACATGCAATTCCAGGTACTTGAAATGCTGAACTTCCTCCAATATCTCTCCATTTCGTCGGAAAATGATTCTGATCACATCGTTATTTGTTGAACCTCTCATTACTTTTTTGTTTACCAACACTAACTCGCAACTTCTTGCTCTCACACACTCTTCCAAACTCAGGCACTAACCTACACAACTTCTACTCCAAATCTGCCCTGAGTGCCGTATTATCCGCAAACAGCAACTGACTACTTCCAACTCCGTCCATTTGATCCTAACAACTCTAAAATCTTGAACTACTTACTCGTGTTCACCTCCCGGACCGCTCCATTCATATCAGGCTGATAAAACTAGGAAGACATAACGCAACTTTGTCGCAGTCCCACTTTCACTGGAACCATGAACTCACCGCTCACTACTCCAACACTAGCTCAGGCCGCCCACGAGGAAACTTGAACCGAGTCAGGTGGGCCAGCCCATCAAGATTCCTTGCCTGCGGTGCCGGCGTCCGGGGCCCCGGCCCCAGTGAAATTCTTTCAAACCGCTCTGTTTCATGTCCTCGCCGGTGGGGATGGCGCCGTTTCTGCGGTGTTGGATGACCTCTTTTCTGCGGTGTTGTCACGGACGCAACCTGTGCGCTGCCCGGGCCTCAGGCCCACCGATAATTTCAGGGTACCTGAGCTACGACATATATATTTTTTTTCATTGACAAGTGAACAATCACCATCATTTTATATCCTACAAAACATACCTGTCCCACATGAGGTTATTCCTGCACGCGTCTGGTTGGTGCGTTGCAGTGTGGCTGAGGGATAAAAACACGCTGCAAGTAAGGTTCTGGTGTCCACGGTAAAAATTATTCCTCATGGGTGGCCATTTGTTATCTGCCACACAACACACAAAGGTAATTCAGATAGCAGCAATAACACTCTACCCCACCACTAAGCCGGTCACCCTATCTCTTCATCCGCCTCCCCGCTTCTCAACACGCGCCTGCCGGTGGGTATCGAGAATTTCGGGCGTTGCGCTGACGCGGTTTCTACTGCAGGTGGAAAGCGGGGCTTTGCAACATCAATAACACATGTTCGGCTGCCTTTATAGATACTAAACCACTTTTGAAAGATATTCCGCTCACTCCAAACAAACGCAACACCTTCCACAACGCCTCCGTGTTGACCCTAGCGTAGGCCATTCCCAGGTACATGAAAAGCCAGAAAATATAATCTCCCTTCCCAAAGTACTTCTCGCAATTTTTTTTTCAGTGCACAAATTTGACCTGCACACCTTCTTCCACTTCTAAGGCCCCATTGTTCCTCGCTTATCTCAGAATTCGCACCGTCACTAATCCTCTTTACTCCCCATAGGCGTCTGTTAGGTTTACGGGCCGCACGGAGTCACTTATTTCCCTTTTGACTTCACTTTTCTTAGCTCTACACCACCTCTACTTTTTCTCACGTGTCCTGAATTTACTTCATTTTTATTTTCCGCATTTGTATCTTGGGTTTAATTCCAATTTTCTTTACCGTATCTCGAACTCGCTCCTAGAAACTCACCCATTAGTCGTTACACACGTGAACATTAGCGAAAGAAAATTCGTTTATGGTTAGTCCATACCCGAAAAAACAAACTCGTCTATTCCCACGTGAAATTCAACTTCACATAGAAAATTCTGACGGGATTATATCTGGACAAAGCTCCTTAAAGGAAAATATCAATTAAATTTCCGATGAGTTCAAATATCACAAGGAAAATAAACATTGGAGATTTTTCTTAATCTTCAATCATAAACGAGTTTTCTTTTGCTAATTTACATACACATGTACGCAAATCGGTTCTAACTATCATCCTTTTGGGTGGCTAATAACGGCCAAGTTGCACTCCTACTTTTTCTGCTTTTTCTTCTTGCTGTTCTCATGCGTGAGATTCCCTGCACCGAGTGTAGATTTCATACATGGGATCCCCGTTTTTTGTCTTTTCTTCATCTTCCTCCTTAGCAGGTGTTGAGGTGTATCGCTACCGGCACCTTAAGGACGACTGCAAATCCTTGGAGCTCTGAAGCAGGGTAGGTAGTGTGTTAATCCTCCTAACTGCTACGCGGTGAGTGCTGGTACCATACGGCCTCGAAACCGTAGAAATTCCTGTATTTCCTGTGGCACCCGTACATACTTTTCACATCCGCGCGTAAAGGACATTGATTTTATGCAGTAGTAAACCTAACATATTAAAAAATCTGTAACTTTATGTTCTGGAAAGAGGTGAAGAGGGTGAGGAAGGGAGAGACCGGGAAGGAGGAAGTGGTGAAAGATGAAAACGGCCAGTTGTTGTTGGAAAGTGGTAATGTACGGAAGAGGTGGGCCGAGTATTTTGATGAGTTGTTGAATGTCGAGGATGACAGAGAGGCTAACATTGTTGCTGTGGGTGGTGGTGCTCGGATGCCAGTTATGGGAGAAAGACTTATTGCAGACATTACCAGGGAAGAGGTACAGGAGGCGGTGGACGCGATGAAAGCAGGGAAAGCCCCTGGTTTGGATGGAGTTGCGACCGAGTGCCTG
>SDVV010026252.1:0-12290 GCA_016164225.1 Gammarus roeselii | reverse complement strand
TGTATAGCTATATTGCCTTTTGAAGTTGCAGGTCAATGACGTCTCAAGATGATCATCATTGGGTGGAACTAAAATTTGAATCAAAAATCAAGTCTTTACTAATGACCAATCTGATTTTTGTCATTTTTCACTTGTACAATTGAATATCAATATATCTACGCATGCAATTTGATATAGACAATACAATTTGTGCAAGGCTGTGGACCTTTTACAAGTGATTTGAGTCCGACATTTAGGAAAGATTCCTTCTATATCGCACAGCTGCGTGGTAAGCTATGAACAAGATGGTTTAAACGGTGGTCATAGGTGAATGCTCATGGCTGTTTTTTGCATTACAAAATAGCCATGAGCAATCAATGCGCAACAGCAAAACTTGAATAGAAAGGACCTTGCTACCTGTCAACAGCTGATGCACCAGGGGTCTCAAGCAACACAAATACGGGGGGATGTTCAGCAGGCTAGTCAGATGACACAGACAACAAAGCACCCGATGACTCAGACGGCACAGGTGTGGTTGACACTGGTGTGTCAGGTGCATGAGGTGGGGGCGTCTGAGGTGGGGGGCACTACCACAGGAAAGGGGGCGTCAGGGGCGATTGGAGGAGCAGGAGGGGGTGGTGGTCTGGCGTTCTCGCCCCTCCCTCCTTTCGGAGAAAAAAATAACACATTAACAGCAAGGTCGTGAATGACATTGTTACGCACCTGTGTAAGAAATGATCTGGACATGAATATCTGCATCCAGATTAGGCAACCACAAAGCTGACATTCTCTAAAGTTGGTCAATTGTATAGCAGGGCGTTTAGCGAGCAGCTTCTCCTTTTGTAGATAAATTTATATACAAGCAGATACCATCACGTCTCTGCAAACAATAAATTAAAAAAAAAAAAATTCACGGTTGAATTATCCCAGCCGTCACTTGTCCAAAACAATGGGTAGCTAAAGTAGTTCAAAAAATTCCTTCCATTTCGTGTGCGAGTGCGCCTGCGCTAGATGATGTGATCATTGGTGGTGCGGGACTACCTAGGCGTCCAGTTGCCCCAGTCTGTGTTGCAGATTTGGCTGCGTGCGCACGGGTCGTGCTTGCGCGAAAACGAGCCTCGTTCTAAAATAGACATTCCAAAGTGACTCATTCTAAAACGAGCCACTTTCTTAAACGAGCGACTTTCTTAAACGAGCGACTTTCTAAATCTAAATCAAGCCTCTTTCTAAAATGAGTTTTTTTCTTAACCGAGTCTTGTTTAATAAGAGATTCTTTTGAAAAGAGACGTTTATTCCGATCATGTTGGGTCTGGTTCATAAGTTCAAACCCCATTTTTGTCCATGTAGCTAACTCTGCTATAAAACCTTGAGCTTAAAAATAATCATTATCTGAAAAAATATGTTCAACAAAAGTGTATTTTTTGTGTGATCACACTGAATATATTTTGAATTGAAACGTACAGGTACTCATATTATTGGCTTTCAAGATCACTGTGGTCATTGCTGAAACAAATCTTTAGAATCTTTGTGGGCAATTGAAAAATGCGAACTCGAGTGTGTGTCTGATACCACTACTCGCGACTTCAGAGTCCTCCTCAAATGCGAACTCGAGTGTGTGTCTGATACCACTACTCGCAAACTTTGAGTCCTCCCCAAACGCGAACTCGAGTGTGTCTGATACCACTTACTCGCAACCTTTGAGTCCTCCTAAAATGAGAACTCGAGTGTGTCTGATACCACTTACTCGCAACCTTTGAGTCCTCCTAAAATGAGAACTCGATTGTGAGATACCACTTACTCGCAACCTTTGAGTCCTCCTCAAATGAGAACTCGAGTGTGTCTGATACCACTACTCGCGACTTCAGAGTTCTCCTCAAATGCGAACTCGAGTGTGTCTGATACCACTACTCGCGACTTCAGAGTCCTCCTCAAATGCGAACTCGAGTGTGTCTGATACCACTACTCGCGATTTTAGAGTCCTCCTCAAAGGCGAACTCGAGTGTGTGTCTGATACCACTACTCGCGACTTTAGAGTCCTCCTCAAATGCGAACTCGAGTGTGTGTCTAATACCACTACTCGCGACTTTAGAGTCCTCCTCAAATGCGAACTCGAGTGTGTCTGATACCACTTACTCGCAACCTTTGAGTCCTCCTCAAATGCGAACTCGAGTGTGTCTGATACCACTTACTCGCAACGTTTGAGTCCTCTTCAAATGCGAACTCGAGTGTGTCTGATACCACTTACTCGCAACCTTTGAGTCCTCTTCAAATGCGAACTCGAGTGTGTCTGATACCACTTACTCGCAACCTTTGAGTTCTCCTCAAATGCAAACTAGAGTGTGTTTGATACCACTACTCACGACTTTAGAGTCTTCTTCAAATGCGAACTCAAGTGTGTGTCCGATACCACTTACTCGCAACCTTTGAGTCCTCCTCAAATGCAAACTCGAGTGTGTTTGATACCACTACTCACGACTTTAGAGTCTTCCTCAAATGTGAACTCGAGTGTGTGTCCGATACCACTACTCGCGACTTTAGAGTCCTCCTCAAATGCGAACTCGAGTGTGTGTCTGATACCACTTACTCGCAACCTTTGAGTCCTCCTCAAATGAGAACTCGGGTGTGTCTGACAGCACCTCAATTTTTGAAAAAGGGGACAAAAAGTCTCCAGGCAACTACCGTCCAATTAGTCTCATCTCAGGTCATTGGCAAGTTGATGGGAAGTTTGATAACGGATCAAATTACAGAATTCATTTAGTCAAACAAATTGATTGGCGACTCCCAGTATGACATTTGACATGACCGTTCCTGTCTTACGAATCTGCTAATCTTTTTCAGAAATATAATCGAAATCCAAGACACTAGATCTCCTATCGATATCATTTACCTTGACTTTTAAAAGGCCTTTGATAAAGTCCCCCACAAGCGCCTAATTTGTAAATTGCTCAGCATCGGTATCCGAGGCGAGCTTAACAACTGGATAAAATGCTGGCTTACGGACAGACGGCAGCGAGTTCTACTTAACGGAGCTTCCTCCGCCTGGGGTAATGTTACAAGCGGCGTGCCTCAAGGATCCGTCTTAGGACCAGTTCTCTGTATAATATTCATTAACGATCTCGATCGGAGGGAAAGTGCAAACTGAACTAGAGTGTCAGCAGATTCAACTAGACGAACAAAATTGTTGATTGGTCAGAAAAGTGGCAAATGAAATTTAATGTAGACAAATGCAAAGTTATGCACATAGGTCCTCATAACCCCGAACACGAAAATTCAATGTCTGGAAAGAAACTCATTTCCGTCACCGAAGAGAGAAAGTTAGGTGTCATCATTAGGAACGACTTAAAAAGCAGCAAGCAATGTAACGATGCTGCCAAGAAAGGTAACAAAATTCTAGATATGATATCCCGCACTATCTCGTACAAATACCAACACAGTATGCTTAAGTTATTTAATGCATTTGTTAGACCGCATCTCTAGTATGCCGCTCAGTTCTGGTCTCCATTCCTTAGAAAAAACGTTATTAAACTTGAGAAGGTTCAACGCAGAGCTACCAAACTCATCCTCTCGCTGAGGAATAAATTGTACAAAGACAGGCTACGTGTACTCAATCTTTATTCGCTAGACAAATATCGAGTCAGAGGCGACATGATAGAAGTGTGGAAGAATATGAAGGGTAAAGAAAATGTCGACCGAGCGAGCCTTTTCACTCTAGATACAAACGGAGTGACTAGGAGCAATTGATACAAAATCGTTGGGAAACGTTTCTCACTCGACATCACGCGCAATTTCTTCACGTATAGAGTTTCCGAAGAATGGAACAAACTTCCAGTGAAGGTTGTAAACAGCAATACAATCGAAACGTTCAAGTAGCGGCTCGATAAGTTCTACATAAATCACCGATAAATAGCTAAATCGTTCCCTTTTATGTTGTTATAAATAAATACAAAAATAGCACAGGAAGCTCTCTTCGACGTTCTACTTCAGAACTAATCCTCTTGCTATCAAAAGGCAACCTAGTTCGGGCCAAAAGTCATCTTAGACGTTCTACTCCAGAACTACCCCTCTTGCCATCAGGAGGCAACCTAGTTTGGGCCAATAGGCCTATTGTTGTCTCCCTACACTTGTAAACATTTCTACGCCTGCTCGCGACCTTCGAGTCTTTCTCAAATGTGAACTCGAGTGCGTCTGATACCACTTACTTGCAACCTTCGAGTCTTCCTCAAAGTCGAACTCGAGTGTTCAGTAGCCTCACCAACCATTTGACAATTGTTACTCCACCCTTAGTCAGGCCCTCAGTCATCACGCTATCCAAACCATGGGCTTTTCCTGCTTTCATCATCTCTACCGCCTCCTGCACCTCTTCCTCAGTAGTAATAATATTACTAATAATAATGATGAGAGTCTTTATTGAAGCACTCGATGGCTCAACAATGATAGCAGTGAACAAGTTTGACAGCATTCCTACCCGTACATTCAAATTACGCACCAAAAGAACATACATGGAGACAAGATAAAGTAGGGATGAAATGCGCGACATAGATTCATAAGTTGAGTTATTGACAAGCGCGCATGGATAAATTGTATGTCCCTCTCCCGCATGAATATGTATATACTTCTATAACAAAGCTCAATGTAAGAAAGGTAAAGCCCATAACCACCTGCCTGACATCCACGTATGTACAATGGGCCCACAGTATTTAAAGGCAGATAGGTGTCAAACATCATTTCTATAAATATCGAAATCTTCCTGCGCCAGCAGGATTCTGACCCACCTCTCTATTATTGGAGATAATTTGTATCCCTCACTATTACATAAAACCTCCAGGAAGGGAGTTAGAATTTGTAATACGCTCCTGGAGGCTGGAGGCACTTTTTCTAGCTCGTGCCGTAACGATTAAGAAGCAGCGAGCAATGTAACGATCGTGCCAAAAATGGCAGCAAAATGCTAGGTATGATATCTTGCACTATCTCGGACAAAAACACAAAGTATTCGTTTACAATGTAATTGTTAGACCGCATCTTGAGTCTTCCGTTCAATTCTGGTCTCCACATCTTTGAAAACACGTCATTAAATTTGAGAAGGTTCAACGTAGACCTACCAAACTTATCCCTTTGCTGCGCAATAAATCGTACGATGACAGGCTACGTGAACTCAATCTTTGTTCACTAGAGAAGCGTCGCGTTAGAGGAGACACGATCGAGGTGTGGAAGATTATGAAGGGTAAGGAAAACATTGCCAGAGCGAGCGTTTTTACTCTAGATGCAAGCGGAGTGACCAGGAGTAATGGATACAGAATTGATGGGAAGCGTTTGTCACTAGACATCACGTGCAATTTCTTCACGTTTAAAGTTGTCGATGAATGGAGCAAACTTACAGCTGAGGTTGTAAACAGCAATACAATCAAAACGTTCAAGTCATGGCTTGACAAATTCTGCATGAATTGCCCTTAAATAGCTAACCTTTCCCGTACTTGGTCTTTCGCTCTTAGACGTTCACTTCAGAACTAATCTTCTAACGATCAAAGGCAACCAAGTTTGGGCCCAAAGTCCTGTTGTTGTCTTCTTACACTTGAAAACTCACACCATAACATTTTTTGATGCCCAATGTATTCGGCGGATGGTATGAATTAAGACTGCCTACACATTGTGATGGACCAAGTTTGTCACACAATCTAAATTGATGACATAAGCTCATCATTACATGCACTACAGATTTATTGTGCATATTTATTTATTGTGCTATAGGAATTCGCGATTTATTGTCCATGTGCACGTATTGTTTTATTTGTAATCTGGATCTTTGGTGCATGTATATGTATTATGTTACCGCGCCCCAATAATACCATACCGGTTTATTTATGGATTAAAAAAAATTGCTGGTTTGTTTTTATGCCAGTGGGTCGTTGACATCTATGGTCCACCCATACAGTTGCATTCTTTGACACCTAATTGCTATGCAAATGATTCCAATGTCAGACCGCAACACCTTACATACAGGATAATTGTGCTGTAAATAATAACACTCCATTTCAGGTATGCTCATAAAAATTTCCTTCATTCGTTGTGCACCCGTGTTAAGCTACCTATGGAAGACAGCTGCTCATCACCGTTCATACCCGGTCATATTTTCCCTGATACATTTTGTAATACCCTATAAAGGTTACCAAATCTGATTTGATGATTTTGGGCATAAAATTATACGTATTTTCTGATTCTATGTATATATATATACTTATATCTATGAATGAAGTTATGATTAAAAACAATACCTCACCGTGTGTGTACAAAAAGCAACTACCTATGTATATTTTTTTACACTCCCTGTCGTTCATACATGGTCCCTTATTTGTCAATAACACATTGTGATAAACTCGATTTAAATAATAAATATAATTGTCTGTTCATTTTGTATCACTATACCTATTTCAGATTTGTGTACATTATTTTATGTATAGTTGTAAAATGAAATGAATAGCCTACCACACTGTTCAAGTATGAATAAATGTTTACATTTATTCATTCATTTTCTTGACCTTATTCCCAATGTATCCTGTTTACCAATCATTTTTTCACTTTAATTTTTTGTTCTCGTCACAATTTCCTAACGAGTAAATCAATCACTCAAATGAACAAACGAAACGATCTTTCCTACTAGATCGTAAAGTGGATACGGCAGTCGCAAAGCTAGGCTACAAATACTGTATATTCGGCCCCAGAGAAACCGTTTTAACGTCAGCGCAAATGCACCTATCTAAGCCTTGTTGGGTCTTGAACTAACATTTTCGACAGTTTTCTTGTTTGAGTCCTACCGGACGATACCATTACTTCTTTTGCGAATATTATTTCAATAATTTTTTACTTTAATCTCTCGGTCCTGTATCAATTTCCTAACGAATAAATCAATCACTCAAATGAACAAACGAAACGATCTTTCCTACTAGATCGTAAAGCGGATACGGCAGTCGCAAAGCTAGGCTACAAAAATATTCGGGCACAGATAAACTGTTTAAACGTCAATCATCCATTGCCCTTCCCGAACATCAAAGCAAATGACAAACAACTAACGGGAAGCTCGGCCCCTAGTGTGGCGAAATGGACCCGTCAATGACAGAATTTAACAAGAAAGAAATAGACGGACAACGTGCATTGAATACCGAGAAACGCACAACAAAAAGACCAAGCAGAAGAGCAAGTGCGATGAGGAAAAATGTTCCGCTCGGCACCCTCTATGGCAAAATGGCCACTTCAATCACAGGGTGGAGCAAGAACGAAAGCAATAGACAACGCGGACAGCATACCGGAAGACGGTCACCGATAATACCCAGCAGAGAAACAAGTCCTTGATTGATAAAAAATAATAGAATCTTACAAGCAATGAGGAAGAGAATTTTGCTCGGACCCCTTTATGGCGAAATGGCCACTTGAATTACAGGGTGGAGCAAGAAAGAAGGCAATAGACAACGCGGACAGGATACCGGAAGACGGTCACCGATAATACCTAGCAGAGGAGCAAGACTTTGTTTGATAAAAAATAATATCGTTTTTAAAGCAATGTTGAGGACAGATTTTAAAAGATATAATACGGAAAAGAAGAGGACATCTGCCACGACTGCCCAGCGATGGCGATGTTTGAAACCATGCCCGAAGGAGAGAGATTCGGAACTCCTCCCCGGTTTCATAAATTGCTCGCTAATCTTGAAAAACTGCAACAAATGTAGACTAGGATTGATCAGCGTGATCCAAAACATGTCATGAGCAGCGTTGAAAAAATGTTGATTTTAAGTTTGTCTCAGGCAAGGCAAAGAATGGGATTCAAATGAACAACCTTGGACTATAACCAAGTCAAGGCATTGACTTCTGTCTTGAGTGCAGTGAAGGGTACTGGATGTTTTTTCTAGTACTTGTTCGTGATATTAAAAGTGTTGTGTTCATTTTTTACCTTTCTTGTTACTAATATGTGTTTGTGTTGATTAAATAATCAACATGAACACACATATTAGTTGCAGGAGCAGATGCAGCAGGTACGAAGGATGGTGGAAATATATATGTGTTTGTGTTGATTATTTAAATCCATTTTGTGCAGTTATCTTTCTAGATAAATGCGATGTGTAGGCTGCAGTTAGAATTATAGGACTTCTTTTTGTAAGCTAGCTTAGATGCAAGGTGATAACTATAAATAACTCCAGGTATTGTGTTTCGTCTTGGTTGGTATGAATAACATTTATTTGCAGGAGCAGATGCCGCAGGTACGAAGGATGGTGGAAATATATATGTGTTTGTGTTGATTATTTAAATCCTTTTTTTAAAGTTTATATTTCTAGAAAATGTGTTGTGTATGCTGCAATTAGAATTATAGGACTTCTATTTATAGGCTAGCTTAGATGCGATGTGATAACTAGAAATAATTCCAGGTACTGTGTTTCCTTTTGGTTGGTATGCATAACATTTATTTGCCGAGCAGATGCAGCAGGTACGAAGGATAGTGGAAATATATATGTGTTTGTGTTGATTATTTAAAAAAATAATAAGTTTAAATTTCTAGATAAATGTGTTGTGTAGGCTGCAATTAGAATTATAGGACTTCTTTTTGTAGGCTAGCTTAGATGCGATGTGATAACTAGAAATAATTCCTGGTACTGTGTTTCTTTTTGGTTGTTATGATAACCTTTTTTTTGTAGGGGCAGATGCAGCAGGTACAAAGGATAGTGGAAATATATGTGTGTTTGTGTTGATTATTTAAATCCTTTTTTTAAAGTTTAAATTTCTAGATAAATGTGTTGTGTAGGCTGCAATTAGAATTATAGGACTTCTTTTTGTATAGCTTAGATGCGATGTGATAACTAGAAATAATTCCAGGTACTGTGTTTCTTTTTGGTTGGTATGAATAACATTTTTTTGCAGGAGCAGATGCAGCGATTCCAAAGGATGGTGGGTATGTATGTTTTGTGTTGATTATTTAAATCCATTTTTACAGTTTAGATTTCTGGATGGATGTGTTGTGAAGGCTGCAGTTGGAATTATAGGACTTCGTTTTGTAGGCTAGCTTAGATGTGATATGAAAATTAGAAATGATTTCATGTATTGTGTTTCCTCTTGGTTTGCATGAATAACATTTTTTGCAGGAGCAGATGCAGCGTATCAGAAGCATGGTGGGTATTTATATGTTTGTGTCAGTTATTTAGATCGTTTTTTTACAGTTTAGTTTTTTAGAAGAATGTGTTGTGTAGGTTGCAGTTAGAATTATAGGACTTTATTTTTGTAGGCCAGCTTAGATGAGACGCGTAAACCATGAATAATTTCAAATGGGTTTCCTCTTAGTTGGTACGAATAACATTTATTCCCAGGAGCAAATGCAGTGGATCCAAAGCATGGGGTATAAATGTGCTTGTGCTGCTTATTTAAATATTTTTTTAACAGGTTAGTTTTCTCGATAAACGTGATGTGTAGGCAACAGCTAGAAATATATGATTTCTTTTTGCAGGCTACCTCAGATGCAACTTTAAAACTAGGAATTATTTCAGGTAGTGTGTTTCCTCTTGGTTGGTATGAATAACATTTTTTGCAGGAGCAGATTCAGTGGGTCCAAAAGATGATGGGTATAGCTATATATATATATGTGTTTGTGTCGCTTATTTAAATATTTTTTTACAGTTTAGTTTTTTAGATAAATGTGTTGTGTAGGCTGCAATTAGGATTATAGGACTTATTTTGTAGGCTAGCTTAGATGCGATGTTATAACTAGAAATAATTTTAGGGAATTAGCTTCCTTTCGGTTGGTATGAATAATATTTATTTTCAGGAGCAGATGCAGCAGGTTTATTTGATGGTATGTATACACGTGTTTGTATCAATAATTGAAACCTATTTTTACAGTTTAGTATTCTAGATGAATGTGACGTCAAGGCTTCAGTTGGAAGTAGCCATAGGACTCCTTCTTGTAGGTTAGCTTAGATGCGACGTGAAAGGTGGAAATGATTTCAGGTAATCTGTTTCTTCTTGGTTGGTATGAATAACATTTATTTGAAGGAGCAGATGCATCGGGTCTGAAGGATGATGGGTATGTATGTGTATGTGTCGCATATTTAAATATTTTTAACAATATAGTTTCTTTGATAGATGCGTTGTGATGGCTGCAGTTAGAATTATAGGACTTCTTTTCGTAGGATAGCTTAGATGCGCCGTGATAACTAGAAGTTATTTTAGGTCATGCGTTTCTTTTTGGTTGGTATGAATAACATTTTTTTGCAGGAGCAGATGCAGCGGGTCCGAAGGATGGTGGGTATATATGTTTTGTGTTGAATATTTAAATCCATTTTTACAGTTTAGATTTCTTGATGGATGTGTTGTGAAGGCTGCAGTTGGAATTATAGGACTTCGTTCTGTAGGCTAGCTTAGATTTGATATGAAAACTAGAAATGATTTCATGTATTGTGTTTCCTCTTGGTTGGCATGAATAACATTTTTTGCAGGAGCAGATGTAGCGTATCAGAAGCATGGTTGGTATATATATGTTTGTGTCAATTATTTAGATCATTTTTTTACAGTTTAGTTTTTAGAAGAATGTGTTGTGTAGGTTGCAGTTAGAATTATAGGACTTTATTTTTGTAGGCTAGCTTAGATGAGACGCGTAAACCATGAATAATTTCAAATGGGTTTCCTCTTAGTTGGTACGAATAACATTTATTCCCAGGAGCAAATGCAGTGGATCCAAAGCATGGGGTATAAATGTGCTTGTGCTGCTTATTTAAATATTTTTTAACAGGTTAGTTTTCTCGATAAACGTGATGTGTAGGCAACAGTTAGAAATATATGATTTCTTTTTGCAGGCTACCTCAGATGCAACTTTAAAACTAGGAATTATTTCAGGTAGTGTGTTTCCTCTTGGTTGGTATGAATAACATTTTTTGCAGGAGCAGATTCAGTGGGTCCAAAAGATGATGGGTATATATGTTTTGTGTTGAATATTTAAATCCATTTTTACAGTTTAGATTTCTTGATGGATGTGTTGTGAAGGCTGCAGTTGGAATTTTTGGACTTCGTTCTGTAGGCTAGCTTAGATTTGATATGAAAACTAGAAATGATTTCATGTATTGTGTTTCCTCTTGGTAGGCATGAATAACATTTTTAGCAGGAGCAGATGCAGCGTATCAGAAGCATGGTGGGTATATATATGTTTGTGTCAATTATTTAGATCATTTTTTTACAGTTTAGTTTTTAGAAGAATGTGTTGTGTAGGTTGCAGTTAGAATTATAGGACTTTATTTTTGTAGGCTAGCTTAGATGAGACGTGTAAACTATGAATAATTTCAAATGGGTTTCCTCTTAGTTGGTACGAATAACATTTATTCCCAGGAGCAAATGCAGTGGATCCAAAGCATGGGGTATAAATGTGCTTGTGCTGCTTATTTAAATATTTTTTTAACAGGTTAGTTTTCTCGATAAACGTGAAGTGTAGGCAACAGTTAGAAATATATGATTTCTTTTTGCAGGCTACCTCAGATGCAACTTTAAAACTAGGAATTATTTCAGGTAGTGTGTTTCCTCTTGGTTGGTATGAATAACATTTTTTGCAGGAGCAGATTCAGTGGGTCCAAAAGATGATGGGTATAGCTATATATATATATATATATGTGTTTGTGTCGCTTATTTAAATATTTTTTTACAGTTTAGTTTTTTAGATAAATGTGTTTTGTAGGCTGCAATTAGGATTATCGGACTTATTTTGTAGGCTTAGATGCGATGTTATAACTAGAAATAATTTTAGGGAATTAGCTTTCTTTCGGTTGGTATGAATAATATTTATTTGCAGGAGCAGATGCAGCAGGTTTATTTGATGGTATGTATACACGTGTTTGTGTCAATAATTGAAACCTATTTTTACAGTTTAGTATCCTAGATGAATGTGACGCCAAGGCTTCAGTTGGAAGTAGCCATAGGACTTCTTCTTGTAGGCTAGCTTAGATGCGACGTGAAAGGTGGCGATGATTTCAGGTAATCTGTTTCTTCTTTGTTGGTATGAATAACATTCATTTGAAAGAGCAGATGCAGCGGGTCTGAAGGATGATGGGTATATATGTGTATGTGTCGCATATTTAAATATTTTTTACAATATAGTTTCTTTGATAGATGCGTTGTGATGGCTGCAGTTGGAATTATAGGACTTCTTTTAGTAGGATAGCTTAGATGCACCGTGCTAACTAGAAATTATTTTAGGTAATGCGTTTCTTTTTTGTTGGTATGAATAACATTTTTTTGCAGGAGCAGATGAAGCGGGTCCGAAGGATGGTGTATATAAATATAAATATATACAT
>SDVV010026251.1:0-12290 GCA_016164225.1 Gammarus roeselii | reverse complement strand
GCTTCCAGCTGCTGATTGGCTGCGCCTCAGGCGTTGGTCGGCGCCACACAGTTTTATTGGCTGCGCCCCCAGAGTTCTTGTTTGTGGGTGGCCCCTTCCATGGATTTCCTCAATGCCGGGAATTCCGAATTGATTTTTCCCCGGCACTGCCGCTACTGAGGGAATCCCGCCATCAGAGGGAATACTGCATCTGTGGCACATTTCAGTGGAGGTTAATACAATGACTTGAATAGGTATGATACCTTAATGTTACATTTGTACAGTTTATAATTGAGCAGGGAATTTAATACTAAAGGCTGTATATCTATACATACATAATTTAACGTGGGGGAGAGCAATGCAGGACTTGGCTTGCAAACCCTTACAGAGTGTTGCTATTAGTAGGCGAGGTTTTGACCGATACGAGCTCTTTAATAATATTTTCGTATGCCGACTAAAGCTGGTTGATCCAACAATGTTTGTTCCAAACTAACTGCCTCTATTTTTAGATTTATTTACCCAATATGAGCTAATAACAGCTATATTAATATCAATTATAGAGACATTTGTCTCTGCAAGTACCCAGCTCTGGCCGAAAGTCGTTAATTTCACTTGCGCAATGCAAGAAACATGAACAATATAATTAGAAATTTGAGCATATGAAGTGAAAAAAAATGAAAGCATCTATAAAAGGAAACTGATGACACATAAATAGTTGACACTGTAAATTCCATAGCAGAAGTAAATTACAATTCAAGAATTTCTGCACGTACAATTTTAAACAGGAATAATTTTAGTTTACGTTTGAAGGTAACTATACTTCTACCCGTCCTTATATCTATGGTAATCGAATTCCAAGTTTTAGCAGCTCCGCATTTTAAAAATAGTAGGGACTGTGTTGACGAGTTTCGCAAAATCGCTATCAATGTAAGTTAAATGATTCAAAGCGTTGTTGACAAACACCGCGGCGGAAAAGTTAATGATGTGATACAGTGGGAGAATGTTCCATTGACAAAAGAGAGGCAACGTGTGGTCACGTCTGCTAGCATGTGATTGAGTTCGGATGACACGCTTTTGACTAAGAACGATAGGTCTTAAGTTTGTTTGTTGGTAGAAGAATACACGTTTACCCAATTCGTCAGAACGGGATAAATACTGCTATACTACAAAATACTAGTGGCAGGGGTCGTGAGACAATTTCTAGTTTTGTATAGGATGCCACACGATTTGGATAGTTTCCCGGCAAAAAATGAGACGTGCACTTTCCAGTTAAGTCTCTGATCTACTATTACACCGAGAAACTTTGTTTTCCTACAGATGCTACGGGTTGACCGTTCAATTCGACTTGTGTGTTAGGAATGGGTATTATCCTTCTGGAAAATATCATGACCTGCGTTTTGTTGACATTTAACGTCAGCTTGTTGGATGTGAACCAAATTGAAATGTGAATAAATTGATTATCCATATTAGTAATAGTTTCATTGAGGATTTCCCCGGGCAAATAAACTGTAGTGCCATCTGCTAAAAGTACAAAGGATAACCTGTCGCTAGTGTTTACATTGTCATTAATGTATGTAAGGAAGAGCAAAGGCCCAAAGATCGACCCTTGCGGTACTCCTATATTTAACGTACTGACAAAAGATAATTGTTTATTCCAAATCTATAATGCTGTAATTTTGCAACCAAAATCTCACGATTCAAGCAATCGAAAGCTTTGCTAGGATCCATATAAGTTGCAACGGTGACTTTCCCACTATCAAACCCATCAACACCGTTACCAGCAAATTTAAATAGAACATGCTCTGTATTCTTGAAAGCCTGAAAGCCAAATTGATTTTAGCTAAGTAGGTTATATGAGACAAAATTAGTATATAGTCTAGCATAAAATACTTTTTCATAAACTTTGCTTTTTAATGTCTGTTTTACTTTTATTTGTATATATTGGACTAACTTCAGCGATTTTAAGTGCATCGGGAAATTTCATTTCAAGAGAGATTTATTGATAATTGTGTCAAGGAAGCTTCTACAGTCCTAGATAAGGCTTTAATTACATTGGCTGGGATGTTATTCCAGCCAGTTCTGCAACTATTTTTTAAATCATTAATGATTCATTTAACTTCGCTTGGGTCGGTAATGTTAAAGATGGGCTGCTCATTAATTGCATTCTCTAAATAATGTTCAAAAGGATTGTTGTTGCTAATCATTGATTCACTTACAGTATCATGAATACTATTGATTGAATCGTTGAAAGCATTTGAAATCGTTTGAGGATCAGTGATGACTTCATCAACAATAATAATTGAATCTGACATACTCTGTTTATTTTTGTCTAGAAGGTTACTTATAATTTTCCAGATTTTTTCCGATTTTCTTGAGAGTTCTCTATCAATTTTTATCCGCGGAAGAGGGTCTACTTATTAACGCAGCGGTAATCTAGAACGCCAAAAAGAATTTATTGTACTGTGGTGAGATAAATACTAATTACTACCGCTTGGAAAAAAGCTCGCGAATGAACTTTTGTCCAATAAGAAGGACAGTCAGCAGTGGACTGTTACTAGATATAGACACTGAGCTAGATATTGCGTGTAAATAGAGGGAAGTAGGGTATAATGATAATCGAGTAAATGCCAGTGGATCTATCGTGTGTCTCGATCTTGGCATTGAAAGGTGCATTGCAGTTCATAACGTTAACTATGTCATTCTGTTCAGTAGGTGTATATGTTTCATACAAGATAAAAAATATAGGTTGCTTCCTTGGCTCTGAAGCCTTCGTCAGACTAAAAATATAAACTTCATTTTATGCTTACTTTCTTGATAAAATACTGCTCCTGAGTCAAACTTCAATTTCATTTTATTGTTTTTTTTTTCTCACGGAAAAATGGAGCGCAAACATGGGTGACAAGTTTGCGGCTCACGACAGGCAGTCCTGACACAATTATTCGATGCTCTTTAAGACCAACTACACATTATTTACACGCAATAGCTAGCTCAGCATGCAGAGCTATCTACAGTCGACCATTAACAGACCTTCTTCTAAGTCAAAATTTAATTCGTACACTTTTCTTCAGAAGTTATTTATTATTTGTTCCCCAGCTATTTTATTGTATCTTCGGTGCTTTTAAATACTGCCACGTTAGTAATTTAACCCTATTCTACGGAAATATATTAGCAACACAATTTTGATGTCGCAAAATGTTGCTTACTATCAATGTTTTTGATTCGTTTGCATGGAAATAACCTAAAAGAGATTCAGCAAAATAAACGAGATAGATTGTTTTCTAAGGAATTACTCACTAAGTTGAACCTAATCTCTTCTGTCTGACGAAAGCATGAGGGCAACGGATGGTAAGGTTCATAAGTTACAATTGCTACCATGTTTTCCATAAATGCAACGATTTAAACTTTATTAACAGACTATGAAACCTGAACACTTACTGATCAGAACGGTAGGATGAAACTTATGATCAGTAGTGCTCCTCTAATAGCCTGTGCACACGATGTTCAGTCTCGAAGGTCATGAGTACTTTGAACAAACGCCTTACGTCTTTCGGCCTTACAGTCTATGCGAGTCAGTTTTTTTTCGTGGTACAGCTAATCGATGTAAACATTCCTCTTTGGTTATTGTTTTCATTAACAGCACATGCATACTATTCACAAAAACTTGTAAAAAAATTATGATTGAAGTATCAATTAATAATAAATGCTTGGAACCAATAGGTAATATGTAATACGTCATTATCTGACTTCATGTTCGATTTGAAGTATTTTTTTGTTATATGTTAGGGAAACTAAACAAGTCTCAGACCATCCTCAAAGCGCTCGTCTGTCAAAAGTCTCTCCAGACCAATATTGAAAAGTAGTCCTCACGTCGATCCGTTGAACGAGGTAAGCGTCGAAATTATCGAGACTTATGCGGTTTTAACTGGAAGCCTCATGGATTTGAACGACGTGTGCATTGACTATGCGATTAGTGTATCAAATGGACTCCTGTGCTTTCCAGGTTTTTAAATCAAGATATTATTATTAACAACCTAATTATACCATCCAATTCTCTACCTATTGTAATTTTGCTCTCGCACTGTCATGCATTATTGGCAACAATTTACCTTCAGCTCGTTGCATATTGAGTCGTCATTTTTTCTATCTCTATCACGCCAAATTTCATTCGTACATGTCACAGATCAAAGTCAATTACTGTAAAGAATCAAACCCGCTGTAAATAGGTTTCGATTCTATATCTTGTATGTGTCAGCGTGAAATCAATTTTTTTATCCACGTAATATATGAAATAAATCATATATTTCACTCAAATAATTAAGTGCCCTGTTCAAGGTTTATTTCAGTATGTTTAAGATTCTCGATCTTAGGGACCTAGTTCAAACAATTCTCAGAGGATGTTATATTACTCTCACTAAATGTGATATTCTAGGTATGGACATCCATAGTGTAAATATTTGTTAATGAATAATCAACCAATTAAAATTTTTAATAGGGTACTCAGAAAAAAATCGAGGGCACATATCTGTTGTTACGATTTATTTTCTTTGCGGAGAGAAATGTGAAACCACAGTCAGTGATGGCAACATTTTTGGACCTGTGGCCATTGCAATGGGGGAAACTTATTGATGTTATGGGTTGCCGTAACGTTTGTTTCTACTGTATTTATGTGCGCAGTGTTTTTTGTTGTTGAGTGTGTATATTGTAACCCTGATTCTAATTTCATATTTATGTTATAGTAGTCATGAATCGGCAACGTAACCGTAAGACGGTTAACACTGCGAGGTAAGAGTCTAACATAGGATATAGCTCGACCCATCTGAGGTATTATCTGTTGTTATCTTTTCTTTTATCGCTGGATTTAATACCGTATTTATGGATTATATCCAGTATTATAATATTTCAATAATCGCTATTTGATACGTTGCAACTATCATCTGACATTAGAGTTGAAAACACAAAATTGATTGATTTTAATATGACCAGCTAGGAAATCAGATATTGATATTTCAGGAAGTGGAATGTAATCCGGCTACAATCCTGATTGAGTAATGTTAACTGTGATTGCTGTAGGAGATGTTGCAGTTACCAGACTTGTAAGCATTGGACTGTCAGTGCCCGGAGTGGCACTGGACTGTCAGTGCTCAGACCGCTGAGTATGGAAGCTCATTTTCTTCAAATAAGCATTTTCTTCATCAACAAAACTTTGATAAACATTCAAAATTATCCTTATTTATATTAAAAAATCCTGATGATCATTGTACCTTGGTCACTTAGAAAATCATTGTGATGGATACACTCAACTCTTCAGCCTCAGGCAGCAATCAGGCTGACTCCATCACTCTAGATAGTTTTCCCTATCATTATTTACTAGTTTGAACTGTGACCGAAGACAAAGCAGGCTATCTAAGTGGTGCCTGATGTGCCCATTGCAGTTGGATTAGTGTTTATGTATTCCTGTAACAACTCTGGTATCAAATGGAGTCATCCTTCTTTTGTTGACCTGCAAATGGTGTGCTCTGTGGGTGCTTAGCAAGGTTAGTCTGTAGCTAAATTTTTTGTAGTGTTCTGAAATAGTCTCCAAGCATTTGTTAGTAAAGATGAGGATATTTCCAAATTCATCTCAAACATTCGTGAGTACAGATAAGAGTAGTTCATTAATAGCTGCCAAGATCTCTGGTAAATAATTTTGGGCTTTTCAAGTGTTTCTTAAGATGGAATTGCCAGGATTGAACACCCCTTCTCTTTGGTCTCAATTAATGAATGTAAATATTAAACTGCATGTCAAAATACACTGTACAGTGTCATTATTTTTGCAATGATTGATTTAGAAAGGAGATGCGTTTGGCATTAAATATATATCAAAGATCGCTAATGGTTCATATTTTGTCTATTTGATGCATGGATATGCCTTGATAGTGTTGTTCCCTTCATCTTGGTGTTAGCATCGACTGGGGTTTCTCACCTTGGTTGCCCCAAGACCACTCCACACCCTAGCAAGGCCAGAGTGGCGAACATGACTGGAGGCACAAATGCCACAGCACGCCAGACTACCCACATTGAACTAACTTGAAAAGTACTCGGTAAAGAAACTTTGTATTTACAATGTGTATAGCTACTATAGCTAACATTCTATCATTTACAATGTGTATAGCTAACATTCTATCATTACCCTAGAAAACGTTATTCACAAAAAAACGTGCAGGGAGCTATGGCCCCCAATCGGGGGTGATTTCATGCACCGAACGGATGGTTCCCTGCACCCCAATATATCAATAATTGAAACAAATTAAGATTTTGAGAGTACCAATAGAAAGAGCATGCTTATATTAGTATATATCAGTTCCTTAAAATGAAATGTTTTCTAAAAGATTTTGTCTGTGATGGGTCTTTTTGATGCTTGTCTTTTGCTGCAGTCGTACTCTAAGGTAGAAGAAATTTTTGTTTGCTATCCCACTGCGCAAAACCATTTTTTTTTGTCAAAAATTGAAAACTATCATTACTGGAAGTCATTCCTCCAGATCCTGAAGTAATTATGACCCTAAAGTATCAGTAAATGATCAAATATTACAAAAAAACAAACATATTTTTAATAATACAATGAAACAAGTAAACAATGCATTTCTTCAATTCTATAGCAAACTAATTGCCTTATCATGAATACAAGGCATGCTAGTTAAGGTATTGTTATCTTGATATGAAAATATGATGAAGAAAGATTGTTTGTGGGTGTCGAAGATCAAATAATACTTGGGCCTAGATTTGTCACCACATTTTATAGACATCAGGTCATTACAAAATTAGTTACGCATTTTGAAATTAGTTGTATCATTATTTAAGGCTATTTACTTCCAGATGTCATTATATGTGGGAAGAATTGCATTTAATTACTTCTCATTGAAGAAATTCAAAGATATTTATCAACAAAATACGTGCGGGGAATCGCTCCTGATTGTTTTCACCTGGGGTGATTCTCTCCGGTTGTATATTTGTAGATATCTACTAAAGTTTTACATCTCTTTCAAACATCCTTCTTGCGCAACAAAATATGACATATTCAGAGTATCACCACTAAATTTGGCCCTAATCCTATGGAAACTCTAGCCACAGCATCAAAGTTTGCGGAATGTTAATTTTTGTGTACCAAAATTATCAGGGGACCTGGAAAACACACCTTCACATTGGGGATTTACATGTATTCTGTGTGCCTATTGAATATCTACAAGTAGCTGATGTTGTTGATTCCTGCAGGGACTTGTGAGGGTTGACTCAAGGCTGCAGTTTCATCTCCATGTGAAGTGTTGTAAGAACAGCTTCTACTCTGGCAGAATGGTGTCTTTGTTTATTACTTGTACAAGGCCCATCTTGGATTACTGCTCATGTGTGGGGAATGTGGGATATTTGGGAGATTTGAGACTGTTGAAGTCTATGCAGAGGCTGTTGTCCAGGAAAATTGTGGGCCTGTGTTAAGTGGACTTGTTAGCAATGGCAAAATGCCCACTCAAGCTGTTCAAGTGGCAAGGTCACGGAGCCTGCCAACTCAACACCAACTCCGGTTATGACCACTGGGACCAGACCCACCTGGGCTCTAGAATTAAAGGGGGCACCTTGGGCATGCCGCTCTCTGGCTGGCACCCGTTACAGGCGTTTCCACTCCTGGGTATCTGTCAGGCTGTGCTGCAGCACCCCTACAGGCTTCACTGCCCAAAAATAGCCACCCATCTCCTGGGTGTCCTCTAGGTTCAATTCGGGGTCTGGCAAATGCAGAGCAGTGCCAGAAAACAGGTCTCCCACTCCCAGGCCACATCACAGTGTTACCGTCCATGCATGGGGGTGGGACAAATATAGTCCACTTCTAATTATGACTGTTCTAATATTAGTGGAAGCGCAAATCTAATCTAATGATGGTTATCAAGGGTGAAATTGAATCATTCTGTCTCCACTTGAATATATATTGCTATCAACTGGTAATTAGGGAAGGGTAATTTACAGGTAGTATTGCTTTTAACTAGCATAAATGTAGGACTTGGGGTAGGATGATGAGTCTTGAATGGGAGAGAGGAACAGGTTATTCACAGGTACAGGAAGGATAAAGGTTAGGTAAAGGATGGGTAGGTGAAGAAGCATGAGCAGGTGACTTCTGCAAAAGAGATGAATATAGAACAATCAATATGAGTCACAATCATGACATCCCTCCCAGAGGTCCATGGAGAACATTAAGTAAGAAATCTTATGAGGATTATATATATGAAGTTGAGAAAGCATGCAAAACACGCATCAGTACAAATGCAAACAAGGGAACCTAATCAAAACTAGTAATCGAGGGATAACAGCATTGAAAGGTAATTTAATTCAGCAAATGGGCAGTCATCAATTCAATGACTGGAAAACAAAACAAAAGTAAATCAAGGGAAACAATTGAGCAAGGTAAATGAATAAGTAAACAAAGTATAGTTCAGGAAAGACCATATGTTCATAGCTAATGCAAGAACAAGGTTAATGAAATGAATTTGGCTTCACAAAAAGAAAGTGCATGAATAATATATATAGAAGCTAATGCAGAGATATGACTATTCATATAAGCAAAGGAAGTTATAAATTACCGACTTGAACAAATGCTGTCAAAATTAAGTGAAAGCAAAACAATGAAGAAGCTTAAGACACTTGAGCAAAAATGCTTAATAATACTTATTATTCCTATTGCTCATCACCAAACCCCTCATACTCTCTAAGAGTTCAATTGATAATACAGAACAGGTAAAAATCACCCAGCACAGCAGCAGCCAAATTAATAAACCAAGTGAAAGATGAAGATAGTATAGGACAACTCAGATATTGCAACAGCTCATGATAATTAGTCTGAAACAAACAGAAAAACTGATCATCACATATATTAACACACGAATGAAATAACACTCAGGACAACACATGCATAGGCAAGGAACCATGTCACCAGGATAACAGACTGCTTGGGCTCATAAGTAGAATGCACCCCGTAACTAAAGACATGGCCGGTACCGGCCCCAGGACCTTGGAAAGTGGAGGATTCACCCTGGCGCTCTCTCACCCTTTTCACCAACTGGAGACTGTTCTTGATCAGCTAGGCTGATTCAGAAATGGGGTTGAACGCCAAGAATACTGAAGATGAACCTGCAGACAACGTGTGATAAGTTGGCCATTAGCTGAATACTTGAACATCCCCAGACCCCCAGCGTGCCCCACCCCATCTCCAGTCTAGGCTGGAGAACACACGAGGGAGCCACGCTCACAACCCCTCCCTACTTAACCAAATCCCAGGGCGGTCAAGCAATGGTCTATCCCACTTTTGACACCAATTGTAAGCAATGGCAAAATGCCCACCCAAGCTGTTCAAGTGGAGGCTAGGTCATGGAGCCTGCCAAACCAACACCAACTCTGGGCACACCAACCCGGGTTATGACCACTGGCACCAGGCTTACCTGGGCTATAGAATTAAACTGGGCACCTTGGGCATGCTGCTCTCTGGCTGGCTCCCGTTACAGGCTTTTCCACCCCTGGGTATCTGTCAGGCTGTGCCGCAGCACCCCTACAGGCTTCACTGCCTAAAAATAATCACCCACCTCCTGGGTGTCTTCTGGGTTTAATTCCAGGTCTGGCAAACGCAGAGCAGTGCTGGAAAACAGGTCTCCCACTTCCAGGTCACATCACAGACATGGGTGGCACCCACTCCAGGACCTTGGATAGTAGAGGATTCACTTTGGTTCCCTCCCACCCTTTTCACCAACCGGAGACTGTTCCTGATCAGCTAGGCTGATTCAGAAGTGGGGTTAAACACCAAGGATACTGAAGGTGAACCTGCAGACAACGAGTCATGAGTTGGCCATTAGATGAATACCTAAACATCCCCAGACTCCCAGCGTGCCCCACCCCGTCCCCAGTCAAGGGCGGGAACACACAAGGGAGCTACGCCCACAGACTAAGGCTAGCAGCTCAGAGCCTTGCAGTTGTCTTCTGTCAGGGGAGGGTTGCTACAATTAGATCTGAAATTTCAGAAGATTTTTAATTATGTTTATTCAGGATTGTCGGCTCTAATTGAGAGAGCTCAGATACTGACACTGTGTGCATTCTTTCAAGATGGTTGTTTTGTTTGCTGTTGGACAGATTACATTTTTTATTCAGGCTGTTTGTATGTTTGAAACCTACTGCCCTCTGATGTGCTCCAATGTAATTTTTTTCTGGCTTCAAGGAGGTCACGGCTGCATTTTTACATATGTGTGCAATTGTTTGTTGTCTTCAGTGTTTTTTTGTTGTTGATTTATCACCCCCATTCCAACCAGCGTTTAGCTGGAATTTTTGGGTCTTTGTTATTGCTGGCACCCTGAGGCATACTGCCTCCCATGCCTGCATTCCCTGTTGGTGGGCTGTGGGGGGCTACCAAGGTAATGTACTTGGATCTTGGCTTTCAAAAATGATGGTTGCAACGTTGCTGCCACCTGACAGAGCTGCAGGGATACTCTCCACTTGTGTTATGGCATCAGCATTTGCTTGTTGCTGCCATATTTGCCAGTCAGACCCTGGCTTGGCGATACATTCTAGGGCTATCTATTCATTTGAGGTTTAACAGTAACACAGCTGAGTACTTGTCCAATTAGTTTTTGAACCACAAGATGTTTGCTGTTGCTGACAATTGCAGCACACTTTTGATTTTTTGTATTTCCAGTGGCATTAGATAAACTAGCTGAGGTGCCCAGCATGTAAAATTGTTGAATGCTATGGTTTGTATAGTTTTATCGCCAGTTTGTTTTGGCACTTTGAAATTACACATTCTGCCAATCCTTGCCTGATTGCTCAGTCAAGTTTATTACAATTCTGTCATTTTCATTGACAGTGTAAGCCTCCAGAATTTTTCCAAACATCAATGACCATGAATCTTTCACAATGTCTGGATTGAGTGTAGCCTCAAGGCATTCAATGTGTCTTAATAATTCATTTTCTTTACCTCTGTAATTTTTGAGGTGAAGCTTCTTTGCACTGCTTCATCTCTTCCCAGATTTATCCATTTGTGAGGGATCCAGAGGAGAGAGCTATAGTCCATAACTGGTTGGATTAATTTTTTCCGAAGATTTAACAATGCCTTCTTATCTCCTGGTAAAAAAAGTTCTCATGGCTCTGGAACAGTCTTCTACCACTAGCCTCAACCTTAGCAATTTATTCATTGAATAAAGCATTGTTCTGCATCCATGTGCCTAAGTCAGATAAGCATTCCTATTCTTCAATGGCAGCATTATTGCTAGAATGATATAAAGATCCTGTTAATTGATCCGAATTTTTTCCACGTCTCAGTTCAGTCTTGGGTTCAATTCTCTCTCTCATATATCTTCATTTTTTGACGGATGGCCTTGGATCTAAGTTTGGCGCATCTGCTGATGATTTTAAAATTTGTCTTTCCAACATCATGATGTTGGTGGTGTCTGCTTTGTAGGGAGACCTTGACAAAGTATTCCAGACTGCATCTTCATGGAATTTGTCATCGAACCCTAGCAAGTCTGTTGTTCTACTTAACAGAAGACATTTTGCTGGTTGGATTGGTCCTTGTGCAGAGGCTGTTTACACTCTTGGGGGTGCTCGTTTGGAGTTAGTCCAAGTTCATCGCGACTCAGGAGTTCATGTGGATGTTGGTCTTGAGTTTCATGTCCATGTCAGAAAAGTTTTGAGATAAGCTGCTGGTCTTAGTATTGATTTGCTTAGGTTGACAGTTAATAGAAGTCCAAATTTTATGGTCTCACTCATTGTGGCCCATGTCAGGCCCATTCTTGATTACTGTTCCTATGTGTGGAATCTTGGTTATGTCCAGAATGTGGCGTTGCTTGAGTTCTGTTCAGAGGAGGTGGACCAAACAGGTGCATGGTCTGTGAGATGTCCTACCATGACATGCTGATAGCTCTCAATTTGTTCTCAATCGAGGGCAGGTTACTAGAAGTAACCTCATAAAGTATTGGAGAACTTTTGTTGATACCAAGGGTTTTCATTTGTCCATTCTGTTCCAAAGGTCACTGGATTGTAGAACACTACAACATCTGCACAAACTCTTGATGCCCTGCTGCTCTGCGGATGTGGCAAGCAGGTTTTTAATGTTCGATGCATTAGGATATGGAATGTGCTGCCTGCTGCTGTTGTAGAGTCTTCTACCATTTCTTCTATCAAGGCAGGGTTGGCTGAGTTTATGGGGAATAGGTTGTTCGATTGCTAGGGTCTTGCATTCCCGGTGGTGTTGGCAAGTTTGTGGTGTGATTCGACCTGTTGCTTGTATCTGGCTGTTCTTTTATATATATATA
>SDVV010026250.1:0-12290 GCA_016164225.1 Gammarus roeselii | reverse complement strand
AGCAATACTGGCAGCAGTAGCACAGCAGCCAAACAGCACAGCAATACTGGCAGCAGTAGCACAGCAGCCAAACAGCACAGCATTACTGGCAGCAGTAGCACAGCAGCCAAACAGCACAGCAATACTGGCAGCAGTAGCACAGCAGCCAAACAGCACAGCAATACTGGCAGCAGTAGCACAGCAGCCAAACATGTTCAGGACTCGAATGCAACTGACCTTTATTTCCAGGCTCTGGGCAATGGAGCACCAAATCAAATTCCCGGATCATCCAAGATCAGCCAATCACAGCTTCTTTCCTTCTTTGTTCTTCCTGATGGGAGCATTAAAGGGGATTGGATTGGCCCTTCGAAGCGGAAAGGATTTTCACGGCAACCAACATAATATTTTACTTGCCCCAGACGAAAGTGGGAGTGCCTCGGCGTTTGATATTCCACCGATTTATTCCGGTTTGTGCATGCGGGAATTAGAAGCAACACAGATATGGAACCTAGATATCATAAACGATCATTACTGTGACGTCATGTTGAGTCTTGAGTGTTTCTGGGGCTGGAAGGATCTGAGTAGGTTTACAGTGCGCAATAGGCATGCGCTGTAGCCCGATGGCAGAAAGAATTGCTATCAAACAATGATATAAAATGTTACGTTTACTACGTTGTTGTATGTAAAAGAAGGTAGCGAATGATATAGGATGACAAAGTATAATATATAAATTCCTTTTACAATGTATCTTATAAATATGGCGAAAGGTATCTTACGAATATGGGGAAATTTGCTGACCTTATATTATGAATGTAATTCATTTTAATGACTTGATTTTAGATGAAGCTTTAATTCAGATTTTTTTTGGGTCTGAACGTTCAATTATGGATTCCTGTGTAATCTGTAATAAATGAAGCTATGTGCAAATGTCGTTGTTTTGTTTGACCTCTCAATCCGTGTTTGGTGCATTGGAGCGACCTTTGAATTAGGGACCCCAACATCGTGCAGGTGTGATTCATGTGGTCTTGAAAATTGGTGTCATATTTTTAATTTGTGAGAAGCGATGTTCATAAATCATTTTAGAATACATTTAAAAAATAATGAGCTAACTATCAGAAAAATTTGTTTGAACAATTCTTGACATGAAAAAATATATAAATTTAAAGGTCGTTCAAAAAAAAAATCATGGAATTTTCTCTGATAACATTGCAGGCCTACTAGTGGTGGCGGCGTTGGGTCCGATGCCGGACGACCCCTTCTCGGTCTCAATAACATTGCAGGCCTAAAATTGGGGGCGGCGCTGGGTCCGATGCTGGACGAGCCTTCCTCGGTCTCAATAACATTGCAGGCCTAATAGTTGTGGCGGCGCTGGGTCCGATGCTGGACTAACCCTCCTTGGTTCCAGGTTCGCTCGGCTCAACAGGCGCTCGGAGAAATATCCCTGGCTGTTACATCGGGTCTATTTTTTGCTTCAATCCAGAAAATGTAGGATATTTTCTAATTAATTGCGTTCGTATTTGATAGCAGAAGTCCTCAAAATCCCCAGTGTGATTGAACGATATTGTTTTATTACTGCACAGAGGGAATCCAGGTCCTTCGTAAGGGCGTAGACCGTAGGTGCATTGGACACAGAGACTTTGCATCATTACCCCCTACACCGGAACCAAGGCCACAGTAGACACTCACTCCCAGATAGTTGGTCTCTGCTTCCCGGCTGGCCTTAAAACATCTGTAGCGCCAGGTGATTTATTTATTCCATAGGCCTTCAGCTTGAGGCAATAGTTCACCAAATATGCCAGACACTGCTATCGGTCGGGGTCAGTTGACCTCTTTTCTTCAGAGGATTCCCTGGGGGCATGGGAGCCCCAAATTATATTCAGGATCAGCCCATCACAGCTTCTTCCTTTGTTGTTGTTACTGACCAGTACATTAGAGGTGATCGGATTGGTCATATGAGACGGAATGGATTTGTGTGGCTAAGAGAGGAATCTACAAAAGACCTTAAAGTGAGTGGAAGTCCCCTCGCGTAAATTCCTTCTGGGTATTTCCTTCTAATATATATGTGGAAAATAATGTTAACGGTCTGTTGTTGTGGGAGAGCGGGGTTGTACGGATGCGGTGGGCTGAGTATATAGAGGAGTTGTTGAATGTTGATGCTGTCAGAGAGTTTTGGACATTATCAAGGACGATGTGCAGGAAGCGGTAATGGTGATGAAGGCAAAGGAATCCCCTGGCTTGGACGGCATTGCAAATGGGTGCCAGAGGCCAGAAAAGGGGTGGAGTAGAGGTAGTCGAATGGTTGGCTAGGTTACTGAAAATGTATTCTGTATCGGCGTGGTGACGATTGAGTGGCGCAGTGCTCGCATTGTTGCGCTGTATGAAGGCAAAGGAGATACAAATGAATGCAACAACTTAAGAGATATTAGTTAGTTGTGTTTGGTTCGCAAGTTGTACGGGGGAGAAAGCTAATCAGGAGGATCATAGACAGCACAAATCGTACCACTGGAGAGAAACAATGTTGCTTAGGAGTGGTAGAGGGTATGCAGGTAAGACTGTTTAGCAAAGAGACAAGTCTGTGAGAAGTACATTACGAAGGAAAACAATGTCTTCTAGGCCTTGATGGTTCTAGAAAAGCCCACGATAGGGTTGACAGGGTGGCTTGTGGAGGGAAACAGAGCATGTTTCAGCGTAAGAAACAAGGCGAGTGATTAGTTCCCAGTGAAAGTGGGACTGAGACAAGGTCTTCGTGATGTGTCCCAGGCCGTTCAATCTGTACATGGAAGGAGCAGCCAGGGAATAGGAAGGTTTTGGAGGAAGCTCAGTCTTTTAGGTAACTGGACTCTCATGTGGAAATCACGGAACTGGAGGAAACTGAGGTTAAGGAAGGATGTTGAGTGTTGGGTGAACTAAAGAGTACAACGAGCTGGAGGACATTGGGTATGGACGCAAAGAGAGGGTGGTTTGATCAAAGAGGTCCTTGTCCCGACCGTTCTCATTCGAACAACGACATTAAAATAATATCTTTTAGCGATAATCCGGCCATTCATTTCGAACACATCATCTCGAAGACTTGAACCTACTTCTCTCATCCACCCACGCGTCTCACGTCTTGAGTGGACGTAACTCGCGAAATTGAGTGGATGTATCTTTAGAGATATCGAAGTTTGAGGGGATGGATGGCGTGAAGCGGGCTTTGAGGAAGAGAGGCATCAGTGTTGAGGAAGCGGAAGAGCGTGAAATGGATGAGTACTGACACAGCCCTAATCCACCTTCCCGCCCTTGGCATCTCGTTGAGAAACGGGATGTAAGTGATGGAAGGCCCGGAAATTATGACGTAACATGGGTAAACTGGAGAAAACCTGTAGGGCCCTGCTGATGGCACTGATCCCGGACCACACTCCTGAACCGAAGTATGTGTTGCTGGGTCCTGGCTGGATCCTTTAGCCCTTAAGGACTAAGGTATGGGGTGTATATGAGTGCATGAGAGGAGTGCGAGGTGCGCCTTGCTATCTTTCTGGGGGATTCGGCCTTGCGTCTGTATCTGTATCTGTATTTGTGCAGGAATTTCCTTTACCGTATATCTGAACCCCCTCATGCGTTAACTTCACTTGAAATGTATATTCCAATTGGAGCTGGAAATTATATGTTATATTATTGTTCATACCTGTTAACAAATCTCTAATCATTCCTACATTACTAGTCATTGAATGTCCCATTAAATCAGTAATTTACCTTGAATATTCTTCTGTTTTCTAAGATCAGCGTAAGCTTGTGTGTATGCATTCCTATGACGACTGGGAACAGATCATTCCAATGCCGGACCGTTCCCATTTTAATTGATTGAAAATGTGTCGTAATTTGAATACACGATTTGGACGAACAAACATTGATTGACCAATTTGCCAGCACTCTTCCCTGAGGTGGTCACTTCGGTGTAGGATTAATTTAAGAAGCAGTATAGCAGATTATTAGCCGGTGTCTTGAAGATTATATTTTGGATTCTCGAATAAGCGTAGTCCGGTCAGTTTACGGTTAACTTTGGATAATCGTGTAGAACTAATTCAATCAGAAGAAAAAGCAAGTGATATTTCATAGTCCTTTTATTAAAATGAGTACGGAATGCATAAAAATTTTCACGGCAGTTTATTTCAACTGCGCCGTGAATAACCAAAAGTGAGTTTCAACCAAAAAAGTATAACATATTAACAATTCTAAACATAAAATTCTTACAACATTATCTACACACCACTCTCTTCAATAGAAGCATAATAGGAGCTTGAAAGGGAAGGGGAAATGTTAGGATTTGGTGTCTTAAACTGCACATGTTCAAGAAAGTCAACGTCGCGGAGGTCAGAGAAGAATGCATGGGATTAAGTGTATCGCTCCCATCGACTTACAAGTTTTGTCGTTGCTAATCGAAGTATTATTTTCTTAGCTGGCCTTGTAAATCCCTCCCTCCATCGGCCAAAAAGATTATGCTCTGATAAACAGCTGCTGATACACAAGCCAAATCCCTTGTACTTGATTCCTCTTCTGAGATTTTGGTTCCATGCTGTGGGAAATGTGTTTCCTGGTGGCAAGTTTGGGAGGGTCAGGACTGTTCCATTACCTCGAAATACAAATGATATTCCTGTGGGTACATGATACCGATGAGTACTGCAATATGAACTCGAAAACATTCAACTTATGATTGTGGTGACTTAATTTTAATTGATGCGCCGAATTTAAAACATCGTTGCCAAATATCAAACATCGTGTTAACACATAACAGTAGTATATATTCAACAAAATGATAATGATATTATTTTCAGAGTCTGTTAGAGAGTCCCAACTAATAATTAATGACATGAAATGGTCGAATATCATTTTGATAGAGTTTTAAATACTATTTTATTTATTTAAGCTTAACCGGTAGAAAATCGTTATGTAGATCATGAAAGGTGACCAACAATTCTGCGTTAAACGCCGGCATGGTTCAACAAAAGGAATTATTAATAAATAAAACATCACAAAAAATTAACAGAAATTGAGACAGAAATAATTAAGGAATGTAAGGACGACACATAGCCAATAACAGCGCCAAACACGATCAAGTAAACATCTAAACCGAATTTCGTCAGGAAGTTTTTAAACACCAGGTGGAGGAGGTGGACCGGGAATTCTATTTATGGGCCTATTGCTCCAGTTGACGGTGGGTATGCTGTTGTAGAGGGTCATCAGGGTGCTGCCCAGCGGAGGGATACCATTGAAAGAAGTAAGAGGTCTGGGGGGAAGACGAGGATGATGGGAAGGGTTGCTGCGATGATGTTGGGGATTGAAATTCGAGTGAGGAGATCTGGAACGATTGTGGTTCGGAGCTCGGGAACCAAAGTGAGGAGGGTATCTGGGACCGCTGATGCTGTTGGGAGTAATCTGGAAGTGAGGTCTGGCACGTGGCTCTCTGGGCCCAACTGAATTAGACTGATGGAAGTTTCCTGAATGAGAGTGGTCGAGTGAACTGGAGAAGTGTGATTTTACTGGGCGTTGATGTTTCTCGTCACTGCTAAATTTAAGTTCTCTTGATTTTGAGTTCCAGTGATCTCTGTGGCTGTGGGGATGGTCTCTAGAATCTGTGTTTTTACGGAATTCTGGTAAACTGCGTACGTCCTCCTCCTTGTGAAAATTGTCTCCGCCGCTGTTCAGGGGCTTACCAGGATTCTGGAAGCTAGAAAAAGATGTCGGTGCTGGATTTGAGTTTTTTTCTTCTTGTGATGCCAATTGAAGGGCGGCTTTCTCTTGGTCAGACTTGTCACTTCTTTTAAAATGATGGCGCCCTGAGTGATGGCGATGACCACCATGCGGTGAATATTGTTCCCTGGATCCGTGGCCGAACTGATGCCCTGATGAAGGGGGTGAGTGTCCCTCCGGCTGGCGTTTCCCACTTTTACCTCCCATGGACATCAACTGGTCGTCGTTCATTTTGCTGACAAGTGATTCTGCCAGTTTCTCGTAATATTCCGAGTTAAATACTTGTTTGACGCTTTCAACGACAGGAGATGAGTGTTCATGAGGGTCGGAGTGGTGTTCGCCATCATAATCGCCTTCGTGATGTGAACCTCCGCCGTGACGGGAACCTCCACCAAAAGATGGGCCATCATCGTGATGAGGGCGACTGTGATCAATAGGAGGATGGTTGTGGACAAGTGGCTTGTAGTGAGTTATCGTATCGAGGCTCTTCGCCCCGTCGTGGTCTGACACTTCGTGACTCACGGGAGTGTGTTTACCTCCGTCTTGAGAAGTGTATTCGTAGACCGGTGTCTTATCATGGGGTGAGTTGTTATGATGTGAAGAGCCATGATGAGAGGAGCTATGATGCGATGTGGCATGATGTCCCTCGTCGTCATGATGAGGCTCACGGTAATGATGTTTGTCTTCATCAGAATTTTCTTTATAATGTACTTTCCCATGTTGGTGTGATTCATGACTTGTGGGTCCTGCAAAGTGTTGTATGTCAGTGAAGTGTTTTCCTCCTTGAATATTGTCGTGGTCACCCCTAAAAAGGCTGTACCGATATTGTTCGCTTACACCGGGTCCGTGAGATTCATGACTCTGTTCGAATTTCCCATGCTCCCTGTAGGGGCTTTTCGATCCTTTCCCTGAAGATCGCAGGTGACTAGACTCATCATCAAACTCGAATTGGAAATGATCGTCGACGTAATCGTGAGACGGATTTCGGAGAACATCCGACGGACGGGGTTTGGAGAAATCAACATCTTTGGAATTGGAATGAGAATATTCTTCTTGCTGGCCGTGTTCTTGATGGGAGTCATCTTCGTTGTGAGTTTGGGGCTTACGTTCAGTGTAGATTGACTTGTGACCTGAGAGATGTTCATCTCCGTGGTGATTTGAAGATCCGTGCTCGTTGGAAGAGCGGTGATCTTCATAAGATGCACCTTGTGTTCTGTGTTTACCACCGTGACCTGAGTAATGGGATTCTGAATTCAAACTGCTGTATCCTGGGTGGCGTTGTCGCCCATGATCGACTTCACCTGAATATGGTGTAAATTTCCCTTCAACTTTCTTTCCTCCTCCAAAAGAACTTCCTCCATGGAAGTTTTTAGCAAAGTCATCAAAGTTACCGAACCCATCGCTAAAGAAGACATCTGGCCTGTCGTCTTCGTCCTCCTTCAGTTCAAGTGTGCTGTACCGATACTTCCGAACCAAATCCTTGGGGCGTCTTTTACCTCCGCGACCGATCTCTTCACTGGCTTCTTGAAGAGCGGTTCGCCTATTCCCTTCACCTTCCTCTTTTGCAACATTCGCGTGATTATCTCTCTTCACCTTGTAATGGCTGCTCTCTTCGGAGCCGGAAGAGGTGGAGCTTCTCTCCCTGCCCTCTTCGGAGTGGATGGGGGCAAAGTTTCTGGCTTGGGTTACGAGAAGTTGTGGTGTCTTGACCCATGGATTCTTGACCAAACTCTTTCGTTTCTGAAATAACAGTGTGATGTCATGATTCTGAATGATAATAGAACAATTCCAGACCTTTGACTAACAGAATAAAGACTGATTTAGAAACTATACGCAACAACCTGAAAATCGTTCGACTATTTTTGTTTGCTCCGGACTGAAATGAACTATATCAAATGCAACCTAAGTAGACGCTTGAATGGATAGCGATTCAATGCATCAATTTGATCTATTTGAATGGAAACTAGTTATGTAAATGATGGAAGGCTGACACATCCAAACGTTGGATGTGTAAGTATAGGCTTCCCCTCTGGCTATGTCAGTGACAAAAATCATGAGACGTGTAATCAATGTAGTAATATTTTCATAGAATTGACTGTACTTTATTATAAAAATTGACACAAATGAGAAAAGCAAATTTACAAGGATTGAAATAAATGAAAGGTCTGCAGAGAATAGATCAAGTTCTATACATACCGTGAAAAGTGAATAAGCACCCTCTCATAAATCAAGGGATCTCTGAAACTCAAAAAATGTCATATTTCGTAAATTGAGCCTACGTACCTTATGGTCAATCTCTTTTGCATGATCCCTGATCTTGACGGATGTCGATGGCGTTACTTCCGTCAAAACCGGTTTTGGCCTTTGCGGTTGTCGTTGAGGGTGAAGTTGAGGACGAAATTTCTCCTCGACTTGAGCCTGAGCCTGGTTCTGGTTCTTGTAGCCAAGGGCTTCTGAGAGCTCTTGGCCCTGAAGCTTCAGGTAGTTGTCAGCCAGGGTGTTAGCCACCTTCTTGATGTTGATCTTGTCCAGACTCTGCTTGTAGACCTCGTTGGCCTGTTGATGGTCCAATTGAGAGAGATGGACTCCAAAAACCGGCGGATCTGAGGATTTGTGAAGGCTGGTTAGCACCCCCGTTCGTGGTGAGTTAGGGTACTGGGGGGTGGATGTAGGAGACGGCGTGGGTTGTCCATCAGCTCCAAGAATTGAGAATGCTGTCACCGCCAAGACTAGAAGTAGTCCAAGCGGACGTATGCTACTTTGCTCTCTCATTTTCTACTGAAAAAAGGAAGATCGTTTTATCGTTACTTTAGATAATCTGCTGCCAACTCACTACTTATAACAGCGCTCTACGCGGTTGTTTACGAATTGCGTGTCTATTGTGTTGATGTTTGCTCTCAGGGTTTGATAGATTGAATAATTCAGCAGCGTCCCACTGATATTCCTCAAACTAGATTGAGCAGAAACAGTCTAAGTGTATCGAAGATTGTATCGAGGATTGATATCAATTTTGTGTTAGTATCGAAGTATCGAAGCTTGATATCAATGAAGTATTAGTATCGAAGTATCGAGGGTTGATATCAGTATTAGTATTATCGTGCTATTCACTGGCTCGTTGCATTCCTTAACCAATCCGGCGAATCGTGTCGAAGGCGATGGGCTGGTCAGAACACGTCTGCAACAAGAACGAGAAAATTAAAACTAAATATAATATATCGGATGGCAAAAATTTAAAACAATTCACTGCTGAGATATGTTTTTAAGAAGCATGGTAAGAAGTTTCTCACATGAAGGATGGGAGACGAGAGTGACTTATGACATAATAAAAATTAATCATCACATAATATTATGTAAACATTTTTTAATTGGATAGAATACAACCATTTTCATCAGAGTCTCTAGCTTGTACCCCAATTACGGTTCCAGTAAAAGCAAACGCTGTTAAGCCGATACGCGTGTATGTCGTTCCGCTCGTAACGAACATCATAAGCAGCCCGACGCTATAAGACTAAATAACATTATTATTATCCTTATTATTTGTATTATGTAACTACTGGTCAAACATGTGTGCCCTATACTAATTATGGAAACATTCATACATTACATTTTCGAGAGGATGCAATTCTATTTTGTCCCTTTGGCAATAACGCTGAAGAGGGCTCCAAATGACACCTCCAACCGCGGTTCAATCAATCTAAATTGCAGATCATCGAAGAGCAATATTGTATCGGTGAATTTATTGATCTCAAGAAAGCCTTAAATACCATCAGTAATTCTGTGCTACTTCAAAAGTTATTTTGCTACGAAATTAGAAAGTATTAATTGGATTGGATGACTAGTGATCTGTCAAATCATCAGTAATAAGTAGAAATAGGATCTCAGTTATCTAACTATAAAATTATTAATGTGGGTGTTCCGCAGGGGAGTATCTTAGGGCCAATACTGATTTTATTTCCATTATCGATATCAGAAATGTATCTTCTAAACTTGCATCTGTTCTCTTTGCCGAAGATACGGCACTCGCTGCCAAGAAGAACAAGTATGGAACTCTGATGACCGAACTTAATATTGAACTCCATACAATTAGGCACAGGACTCTCGTCCATAGGCTGTCTGTAAATGCGGAAGGAAAGAAATTGTTTTGATGTTTTAAAAGTGTAGCCGAGGGGTTAATCGCGGCTTGAAAGTGCTTCTTTATATCAAAGAAGTGGATTTTCAAGACTCGGAAAAATTTGTGGGTATGTGTGGTCAGAGGTTTCGATTTTGATATACTTATTTCGGGAGTCTGCCGGAAATTGTCATAATCGGAAGGTTTATTGTACAAAATCATTTCATGTGTTCAGGAAAAGGTCTCAATAAATGTGCAGCACAGCGTCATCAGTTCTCACTTACTAGCAGCACAGCGTCATCAGTTCTCACTTACTAGCAGCACAGCGTCATCAGTTCTCACTTACTAGCAGCACAGCGTCATCAGTTCTCACTTACTAGCTGTACCGCAGTATCGTTTTGACCGAAATCTGTGCTGCCCACCGCAGTGCCTTGCAATTACTACGGAAGAAAATTGTTTGCACTCTTTCACGGCGCTCTTAATTAGCCCACTCTAATCCTTTGCTCCTTAGTGCAGCAAATCCTAAATTATACGACATCCAACGTTACCAACTTACACCTATGCATTTCATACAAATTTTCGTCAAGGATTTCCTCCCATCAATCATAATTACCTCACTAGAAACACAGATAAATGTATACCATCCTCTCAGCGTCCATCTTTATTCAGTGTGTTTTCCACCCCCGAGGGTGTGGGATGTCCCACCTTCCTTCCTCGGGGCCCTAACCAAACCCCCATTGGTTTATAAAGGAACTGGAAACGATTCCTTATTGATTCCTAAATACGTTAATGTACGAGTTGTGTGGGGCATTATTCATGGTGAGTAGTTTGATTAGAGACCTCCTTGATATGGTTATTAGGTCTAATATGATGAGTAGCTTCATTACACTTTTGTGAAGGATATTATTTCAGTTATTCAGTGGCGTAAAATGGTTTGATGACAGTTTAAGATTCGCAATTGTCTAAAATCATGACCTTTTAGTACGTTTTCCAACTTAGTCTAAATTGTGTAACTAAATTTTTTTGAGAAGATCTGTCCGGGTATGATATCAGAACACAAATCCCTGTTATTAGAATTATACGTGAAAACACTAATTTTTTTCGTTATAGGCTATCCATGAACTTTTTTTTTTGCTGCTATGTACCATGAGTATGATGTATGTAAAGATAATTCTCCTATTTTTTGAATGCGTAAATTTTTTCTCAATTTAAAAATGTCTGTTCTTTGTGCTGTCAATTTGCTACTCATATCTTTGAATGCGTTAGAGAATCAATTAGGTTTAGCCTTGAATTGTAACTAGCTGTTCTGGACTCTTTGCATCTAGTTCTCATATCTTTGAATGCTTTTGTTAATCCGTGTATGTAATACTAACTGTTCTTCATTCTGGCCATCTAGCGCCGTTATCTTGAACTAACTATGTTGCAGTTTTATCTAATCCTTAATGCATCTATGAAGGTTAGTGGAGAAGTGTGTGTATGTATAGATGTGTGCGCCTGTGCGTGCGTTCCATTGCTTTGCATCAGTAGTGTGTCTACGTGTGCTGTTTGTTGACCAAAAAATCGAATACTTACATAGGGACTGGTTGTTTCATATTTTGCTTCAATGTTGTTTCAGTAAATGATTTGATCTGTTAACGTAACCTCAACATCCGTACATTTTAGAGCTCATGAACTGGCTTCATCGTTTCAAGGCAGCCTTCAATGATTTAGATTGTTGATAAGTGTGCCCACCTAACACACGGTTTAAAAAAATCCGTGTGCTGTCTATGTCTATTCTACGCCCGCTTCTACCACCCATCCAACCAACTCCCTTCTTGCCATGAATCAATCTAGAGGTGCCTCGATCAGATTTATTGCAATATCTATATTACATACCAGTATCGAAGTCTGGTTTATGACAGGTAATTTTTCTCTAAAAAATTGTCAGTTCTAAGTCATTAGGAACTCTCGCAAGCAACCAACGTTTCCCCTGTCTTGATACATAGGCACTATATCCATCTCCTCAAATAAATACTAAGACCAACTCAACAGAAAACGCACAATTCTATTCCGCTTACCAAATCCATCTTACTCAGTCTGGCGTGATCTCTCAATTGCCGCAGCTACATATATCGGCATACTTTCCCTCTACCTCTATCTGCTCCACATGATACCTCTCACAAACAGTCACACACACAATCCCACAACGCCCCTCTCCGATCAGCGTGTATTCTCTACTGCAATCATTCATCATCTCAACTTGCACTTTCCAGATCAGCGGCCGTTCCCCATAGCGACGTTGCTGCGACCGTAAAATAGAGCATCGCCGTATAAGTGATACCTGAGGTTCCGGCAGGTGGCTCTGCAGAGCGGCCCAGTCAGCGGCTGTGCAGAGCGGCCCAGCCAGCGGGAACAATTGCCGTCAAAACAAGACGAAGTGAGCAGGAACTCCGCGTGATGTTGCACATACTCAATTGACCACGAAGATACATGCGAG
>SDVV010026249.1:0-12290 GCA_016164225.1 Gammarus roeselii | reverse complement strand
AGGCCCAGAACACATCCTTTCCTTTGGCTAGGTACTTCTCACATACCTGTCTCACTGCAAATATCTGATCGGTACACCCTCTACCACTCCTAAAGCCACACTGTTCCTCTCCAATTGCGCAGTCCGTACTGTATCTAATCCTTTTGATTAGCACCCTCCCGTACAACTTACCAACAACACATAACAGACTGATACCTCTCGAGTTGCAGCATTAATTTCTATCTCCTTTGCCCTTATATAGCGGAACAATGCAGGCGCTACGCCACCCACTCGGTACCACGTCTGCCGCAAAACACAAGTTCAGTAACCTCACCAACCATTCGACAACCTTCTTCAGGCACTCGGTGACAAGACTAATATTTTCGCACGCGAGGCCGTGCGAACCTACCTGAATCAACGACGGTCGCGCTTACGGGGAGCCTATTATGACTCACGTTGAGGCTCTGGTGGAAATGAGGTCCAAAGCAAATCAAAATCCCATATAACATTCCGATGGGATGAAATGAGGCCCAAATCAAACCCGATGGGATGAAATGTGGCAACAGAGTGGACAAAAAATGTTTTCAGTCAAACCCTCAGTCGGAGATTAGTAGCAGTTGCTTCCTTGTTCCACCGGAGTCCCAACGCGAAGTTAATGTAGATTCACCCGTAGGGCAATTGATGAGTGGCAAAGTAGGTGCAGCGTAGATTACGAGCAGGTTTAATATAGATTCCGTTCAGAGTAGGTTTAACGCAGATACAGAGTAGGTTTAACGTAGATACAGAGCAGGTCTAACTTAGATACCGAGTAGATTTAACATTGATACAGACATAGACACTAGGCCGCATCCCCCAGAAAAGAGGGTGGCCGACGGCAAGGCGCACCTCATACAACTTAGCCCTTTTGTGCTACAAGGGTCCGGCCGGTAACCTCGCAACATACACTCCAGGTCACGAGTGCAGTCAGAGGATCCGTTGTCAGCAGCGGGGCCCGACAGTTTTCACTGGTCACCCCCGCCGAGTCATACTGGCCGGGCCCCCCCACCCACGTTCATCCAGACAACGGGATGCCAAGGGAGGGAAAGCACATCAGAGCAACGTCAAAATAAACCCTTCCCAACCATTCTCCACTCACGCCTGTTTATTGCAAGTTCTCTGGCTACTTCCACATTCATGTCTCTCCTTCCTAACGCCTGCTTCACACCATCCATCCACCCAAACTCGGTCTACCTCTAGACCTGCGACTACTCGCCTCCGCATTCATCACCCTTTTCACCAGTCTCCTTTCGTCCATGTGCCCGAACCATCTCAGAACACGCGAATCCACTCGGCCCTCTAACTTAGTCACCAAACCTGTTCTGACTCGAACCACGTCGTTGGTGATCCGGTCTCTCAGCGTTACTCCAGCCATGCTCCTCAAACATTTCATCTCGAAAAAATTCGACCTTCTCTCCTTGTCTCTCACCCCCCAAGTCTCAGCTCCGTAGAGCACAGTTGGGACAAAAACACCCTCATACAGCCCTCTCTTTTCTTCCAGACTCTTCAGTGCACCCAACACTTTACACTCCTCCTTCACTTCAGTTTCCACTAGTTCAGTCATCTCCACATGGGAGCCCAGATATTTCAAACACTAAACTTCCTGCAAGAGCTTCCCATTTAGGAGGACACTAATTTTGCTCGCATCGACAGTCCTCGAGCATCTCTATATTACTCTTACCCACGTTCACTCGAAGCTTCCTCCTCTCTAACTTTAACAAACTCTGACACTAGCCTACATAGCTTCTCCTCTGAATCCGCAACCAGGGCCGTATCATCAGCAAATAGCAACTGGATCAACTGCCAACTCCGCCCATTCGCTTCCAACAGTTCCAAGCCACGACCCAGCACACATGCGTTCACAACCCTGACCACTCCATCCATATAGATGTTGAACAGCCAGTGAGACATTACGCAGCCTTGTCTCAGTCCCACTTTCACTATGAAACAATCACTCACCTCGCTTCCCACTCTGTCACAAGTCGGCTGCAAACATAGAAACTCTGCACTGCTTTCAACAGATGTCCGCCCACTCCATACCAACGCAACACCCTCCACAGCGCTTCGTTGTGTAGACTGGCAATCGGCTGCCTACACAACTCAGAATCCGCTTCATGCCCAAAAGCCACTAGTGCATTTTAACACCGGACCATGTGTTAACAGCGCCTACCTACCTCACGACAGGTGGTTTCAATTATACATTCTCAGCACAAATTCTTGATTAAGCAGGTACTAGCTACCAGTACCAAATTGTACTTGACCAGATGCCAGCAGCACTAACAAGGTGAGGGCACGAGTCATTTGTACCTATCCGCACTATGCCAAGCATCAACATTACCTAAAAACACTTGCATGAGTAGAGCTGACAATGTACGACAGGTAAACGGCACGAATATCAGAGATAGACAACGAGAAATTAATAGATGCTTTGAATGTTCATTTTATATAATAGAAAACATACAACCCGCCCGCTCCAAGAATCAACATAACCTCAAACATCTTACAATTTCATGAGTCATTCAAAAAAAAATATTTCCTCATGAGTTAAAATGTATTCTTGGTCAAATAAACAACAAATCAGTCGGCGACGAAGTGCTCCTCTGTTTCACCTGGAGTTCAATCAGACTAAGCAGAGGAACCTTATTCTGAATCTAGACCCTAAGATTTGAAGGAGCTTTGCCCAGATATAGTACGAGGATATTAGCCGAGAACCTATCAAACGAAAAGAGTGAACAGCGTTCGGGAATACGAAAGTAGTGAAGGCAGTTGTACACAAAAAAAAATTCAAAATCAAGAACAGGCCAAATACTTCTGGTTAATTTCTGTCACGTTCGTGGCTAATCAATCTCATAGTAACTTTTTCTGGTAACAAGACTATTCCCCGTCGGAACTTATTTTATGGAGCTATTTAGTAGAGATACTATCGAGTACCTCAGCATTGCCGTCACCCAATAGTCATTACTAATGCATCACGAAGCTACGCTAGAGTACTGGAAAACAATTTCTGTCCTACAACGAACCATCTAGTGATAACAAAATATAACACAACGAAGAATAAAAAAATACTGAAATACCGATATCAGCAAAACGAAAATCGATAACCCTAATTATTGCCTTCTCAACACAACTTGGAATGTCTTGGTTATTAGAAGCTTACGGAGGAACGCCAGCCATGAAAATCTTCGTGGGAGAGTTACCAGGGTAGGAAATACGAAGGGTACGCTGGACTTTATTACAAAGCTAAAATTAAAGAAAATCTTCAGTATTGCTTAGGGCATGTCCATGAAAGCTTCTACCGACAAAATGATAACAAAGCGGTTTGATTTACAATTCGGAGTTCTTCTATAATGGGAATAAGTACGGTCAAGGATGATGTGTAGCCGGCAATATGAAACGGTGGATATGAACGAAAATATCCCAATTGGCCTTCAACGACGTTAATAAACTCATCCGCAGAAGACTGTAGTACTTTAATAGGTGTTAACTAATTTGAAGTGCCCTATAATCTTAAAAACGAACTACACAAAATTAACTATGTACATCTAAAATTGGTTTGCTGTGTGAAATACAAATTCTCAAGCTTGTATTAAAAAATCCTACACTAAAAAATCCAGCAGTGCTGGGCTATCCGATCATGTGTAAGGCACATAACGTGCTAAGGCAGCGCGAGTAACATCCACAATCCTGAGCCTGCAGCGGGAGCAGCACTTCAGCTAATGCGTGTATAATACATCCACAATCCTGAGCCTGCAGCGGGAGCAGCACTTCAGCTAATGCGTGTATAATACATTCAACCGAACATAACTTCAACCCTGTATGGCTGCGCCCGGTAACGCCAATAATTTGCAAATTACTTTCTGACATGTGCGATGGTCACCTGCCCAAACTTTATAAAATACACATAAGAAACAACTGCCTCATTTGCGGTACGTGTCTTCTTCCCAAGAATTAGTTAGTTACAATGACAACGAAAATGAGGATGAAACGGATCGACAACGATTCAGACGCGAGCAAACAGTCTCGCGAATCGTATCTTGTGTGGTAGTGCTGACGTATCCACTGCGAAAGCCGAAATAAAAGTTTAAAAAACATTTTGGCATAGCTACTTCCTTCAGTATTGAAGAATAGTTCTCCACAAAGCGAACGGATACGTACCTTGACAACGATACACGCGTTCACAGGAAAAAAACAACAGGCCTCAAGGATCAAAAAACATAATCTTCTCCTTCAAACACAATCACTCGCACCCCTCAAACAAAACATTTTTGGAAAATTCTCATTTGAATCTTAGACTTGCCGAGCCCGCAGCCTGCCGAGCAGCAGAGCCACTCGGAAGTTACAGGTGAGTGCAAGACGGTCTTAAATAATCCAGGTATAATTTCCGAGAGGGTGATTGTGCCGATCGCGAGAGATTGCTTGTTCCTAAGCGCGCTACACCTTGAGCTGCTTGAGCAACTGCTCCTGCGTCACTTCAGTGAGAGCAGCGGTGTGTTCGAGGATCCACGGGTGTTGCAACACTTGGTCCAAAGGCAGTCGCTCGGCGGGGTTGTAACGCAGTAACTGCAAGGACAGGAATGATAGCTACAGTTTAAAAGTCGAACAAGTATGCACCGCAACAGGAGAGCCAGACAGTCACTTTGTTATGCTAGCTGACTATGGTGCCATCTGATGGAGTGGGGATGGTGCCATCTGATGGAATGGGGACTATGGTACCATCTGATGGAGGCGGATTCAGAGGAGAAGCTTACTATATGAGTTTGGTAGAGTGTGTGAGAAGAGGAAGCCTCGAGTGAACGTGGGTGAAAGTATAAAATACTGAGATACTCGAGGAATGTCAATGAGAGAATTAGTGTTCTCCTACAAGGTGAATTATTGGAGGAAGTTCAGTTGTTTCAAGTAGCTGGGCTCCTATGTCACTACACCATCCATCATCAGCTGCGTCAGGTGTATTTCCTTCTTATCACTCTTTTGGACAGCTTTTTTCCTACGCTCAATTGCTTCTTTCAGTATGTCACCACACGCAGCTGACTTATGCAAATATTTCATCTTTATCTCCAAATAAATTAATATAAGCGAATATGAATAATTAATATTATTTATATTTATTAATATAAAGTGTATGTTGAGGGGGGACCGGTCGGACCCTTTAGCACAAAAGGGCTAAGTTGTGTGAGTGTATGAGGGTGTGAGGTGCGCCTTGACGTCGGCCACTCCATTTTCTGGGGGATGCATCCTAGTGTCTGTATCTGTACTAATATAAATACCAATAATCAAATTAAATAATTTAATTATTTGTATTTATAATAAATATAAACAGTATTACAGATACAGACACTAGGCCGCATCCCTCAGAAAGGGGGGTGGCTGACGGCAAGAAGCACCTCACATCCTCACACAACTCAGCCCTTTTGTGCTAAAGGGTCCGGCCGGTACCCCCTCAACATACAATCTGGTTCACGAGTGAAGTCCGAGGATCCGTCGTCTGCAGCAGGGCCCGCCACGTTTCCACTGGTTTACCCTCGCCGCGTCATAATGGCCGGCCCCCCATCTCCACCCACGCCCATCCCGACAGCGGGGTGCTAAGGGCGGGAAAGCACATCAGAGCAGCGTCAAAATCAACCATTCTTTACTCACGCCTGTTTAATGCACGCTCTCTCGCCACCTCCACATTCATGTCTCTCCTTCCCAACGCCTGCTTCACACCATTTATCCACCCAAATTTCGGTCTACCTCTAGGCCTGCGACCACTCGCCTCCGCATTCATCACCCTTTTCACCAGTCTCCCTTCATGAATCCTCTCCATGTGCCCGAACCATCTCAAATCACGCGAATCCACTCTGTTCTCCAACTTTTTCACCATCCCTGTTCTGATTCGAACCACGTCGTTGGTGATCCGGTCTCTCAGCGTTACTCCAGCTATGCTCCTCAAACACTTCATCTCGAAAACATTCAACCTTCTTCTCTCCTCTGCTCTCATCCCCCAAGCCTCAGCTCCGTAGAGTACAGTTGGGACAACAACACCCTCATACAGCCCTCTCTTTGCTTCCATCCCCAACGTCCTACAGCTCAGTACACTCTTTAGTGCACCCAACACTTTACATCCCTCCTTCACTCGCGCCTTTACTTCAGTTTTCTCCACATGGGAGCCCAGATACTTAAAACACTGAACTTCCTCCAAGAGCTCTCCATTTAGGGTGACACTAATTTTGCTCGTACCCGGCATACTCAACCATAATATCACGCTGGTACGTTGTCTGCGAGAATGCCCGAGAGATAACATCAACTTCTTCATTGACGTAGACATAATATAAATGTCTGCACCTGCTGAAACACTTCCAACATGCACATGTCGGTGGGTTCCCGGGCTTTGGACTGTGCGCTGGCTAGGGCTCCTGCATTACAGTGGGAGTAGGGGTCGAGCAACAACAACAACCTGCTTCCACACACGGTAATCACTTACAAAGAATACAGAACACGGCCTTGCACATCCAAGGCCGTCCCTCTATAACATCACTTTCATATGAGGCACATGATTCTTCAACAAAATTGCAAACCTGTCGCATCCCAGCAGCCACCCCTCACCCCATTGAACCCACGTCAAACCCACCAAAACCTACATAACAACGACAGCACAGCTCGGCCCTCTTCACAAGACCATTTACTGACAACACTTCTATGCATAAATAGATACACACACACACTTCACAGCTCTTGCACTGGATGACCATTGAGTCAACACGGCCCTTCAGTCACCAACCTAAGGTAGACGCGGAGGAATTGAGGTTGCCTACGGGTGCTATGATTTCCCTGTCAGAGTTGAGGGTCGATCAGCACAAGGTCTTTTAATCATACCAGTATATAATGAGGTGGATGGATGGTCTGAAGCAGGCGTAGGGAAGAAGAGACATGAATGTGGAGGTAGCGAGAGAGCGTGCTATGAACAGGCGTGAGTGGAGAATGGTTGATTTTGACGCTGCTCTGATGTGCTTTCCGCCCTTGGCATCCCGCTGTCGGGATGGTCGTGGGTGGGGGGGGCGGCCATTATGACGCGGCGGGGGTAAACCAGTGAAAACTGTCGGGCCCTGCTGCTGACGACGGTTCCTTGGTGCATTCGTGACCCAGAGTGTAAGTTGAGGGGCTACCGGCCGGACCCTTTAGCACAAAAGGGCTAAGTTGTGTGAGTGTGAGCGTGTGAGGTGCGCCTTGCCGTCGGCCACCCCCCTTTCTGGGGGATGCGGCCTAGTGTCTGTATCTGTAGTATATAATGAAGAGCGTACCATCCGATTCCTGTTTGTGATGTCGGGGTTCGCCCGACATGAGTCGTGCCCAGTCATTGCATCTGATAGGTTCGACCATAGTATCACGTCGGTGTGCGATTATTTTTGAACGCCTACGAGACAGCATCGACTTGTTCAAGGGTGTAGGCCTAATACCAGTGCTTGCATCTGCCGAAACATTTACGAAATGCACAAGTCGATGGGTGCCAGGGCTTTCAGGCTGAGCGCCGGCTGCGGTTCGTCTATAGCAGGGACCGCTTGACTTCAACAATAACAACCGTAACATGGTCTAACTCTTTCCTCAGCTCACCTTAACAAAAATTTCGACATTAGACTATTCTTCACCAACCAGAGCATCACCTAACTCTTACCTCAATTGCTAACGTTATGACATGTGGTTCAACGTACCCTGGAGATAAGGTCCTTGGCCTTAGGAGTGACGTATTGGGGGAATTGCAGTCTGACGTTGGTGATTCTTTTGTAGGTCTCCGAGTTGGTCTCTGCCTCGAAGGGAGGCGACCCGCACAAGAACTCGTAACAAAGAACGCCAAGCGACCAGAGGTCCACCTTCTCGTCGTGGGGCTTGCTTTCGACCATCTCAGGGGGTAGGTAGTCGAGTGTGCCACAAAGGGTGTTACGTCTGAGAGAATATGAAAGTGCAGTTGTTAAAAGTTGAGTTGTTAGATTAGATTAAATACGATTACGTGAGTCCATCTCTACCAGTATTTTGACGACAGTCTTAGAGAGCTCACTCGTAGGGCGTTAAGTGCATTGACTCTGTTAGGTTCTCGCAACTTCTCGTGCTTCTTTTATTCCTGCTATTAAGGTGTCCAGAGATCGGGTGAAAAATCAGGTATATCCAGTTACACTGATTTTTAATTTCAGAGTATCCCGAATACAATATTTCTACAGTAATAACAGACTTAACAAGTTTTAGGTATAATGTATTAGTAGTGGCAATATTTACAAGGTATGACCTTCAACTCGAGCTCTAATAACGTTTTTGTGAATGCTTGATGTAACTGAACAGTGAATTCATCATTGGAAAAACTTCAGTCCTCACCAGGATTCGAATCCCGCGTCGCAGGAATAAGAGTCCAGTACTCTAGCCACTATGCCATCCAACACAACAAAAGTTTTTTCAAGCTTTCGAGGGCATTGTACTGTTTAGGGTCAACTATCAATTCATTTGTCTATCACTGTTATAGCGGGGTTCGAATCCTGATGAGGACTGAAATTTTTTCCAATGATGAATTTACTGTTCGGTAACATAAGTCTCACACCAAAATTGTTGGTATGTCCTCTCTGAAGGTTTGATACCAAAAAACTAGATGACTGAATTCGCGTGTTCTGAGATGGTTCGGACACATGGTGAGGATATTGGTGAAGAGGGTAACGAAAGCAGAGGTGAGAGGACGTAGGCATAGAGGTAGACAGAAGTTTGGGTGGATGGCGTGTAACTGCAAATTTTTGTTGACATTTACTTTACTAATTAGCCAAATTCAAATCATTGACGCATTTTCACTTCCATTCTTAAGAGTCTTAGTGTTAACATGCTCTTCTGCTTCTTATTCGAATGAATCTTAATGAGTAAACAGAGATGTTTTTGAGAGAGAATCTTGATAACATTCGTTGAAAGTAGTTTTCGACATTTCTATGTCTTCAACGTTTTTTCGGAAAAAAAATCGACTTTTCTCGCGTTTTCATGTTATGACTAGAGATGGAGGCCTGGCGCCGCCGGTCGGAGTTGCCGGACGCCACAGGCCAGCAGTTGTCGGTTGATCACCTCCCCAACCTTATATAAGGAAAGTCTTTTTGACCTCGGCATTCATTCGGCGATAACTGTTTAGACGAGGCGGTCGGGCCTCCGATGTTCCACAGCTGCCGCTCACTGGACCCATACGGTCCCAGCACCTAACCAAGACCAGGTGAGTTGAGTGCGCAGCGGCCCATCTGGACAGCGGACTAGTGACCCTCTGCCTCTACAGAGCCACAGATGGGGATAGCAAATGCGTACTGAAAAAGCTGTGTCACTACTTCGTCACCGAAAACTTAGCCTACCGACAAGCCAGCCAATGGCGTCCGGCCGCCATTTTTAGTCGAAACGATAACTCTGACCGGCGGCGTCCGGCCGCCATTTCTAGTCTAAACGACAATTGCCGGCCGTCATTTATAGTCGAACAAGACGGCAACAGGTCTGACACCATGGGTGTTGGTATCGAGAAGCCTGTCTTCACACAGCCCTTCGTACCTTCATGCAGATAAACAAGTGTCTCATATGAAGTTCCTACGTGGACTCTTGTCACTGGGTGGTTTTGAAGTCCTGCTTATGAACAGTGGTCTAGTCATTCTTTTTTAACTCGTGTGTCATAAGCCTCTATGCTGCCACCATCGGTGTTTGGTATTGAAGTAAGCGGTTCACGGACAGCCCCTCATACCTACACGCAGATGATCAAGTGTCGCATGTGACGTTCCTTCAGTAACTGTTAAATGTTTGGTTTTGAAATCCGGCCCATAAAAGTGGTTTCTGATCAACACACGATGAGTCATATGAACATAGACCACATCCTGACAGCATCGGTGTTGTATTGAAGCAGCCGGTCTTCGTACGGCACACCAGCAAGTCCCAGTTTTCAGCGACGTAGGAGCCACGTTTCAAGATCTAGAGGGAAGGGATCAAGGATGGGAGGGAGAGGAAGAGTACGTGGAGGAACCATAACACCAACAGGGCGAGAAGGCGGGAGACGGAAGGGCAGACTTTGACCCCCCCGCATGGAAATGAGGGAACAAAAATAAGTGGGAAGAACTCCCAGCCTCCATTTTCTCCCCCCTCGCCGCGTACTCCAGTTCTCTCACCTCGCCCTGACTTGCCGCGCACATCTATACCGGAGGCAGACAGACCCCTTTTACGGCACCAGCCCGTTCTGGTACCCCCCCCCCCAACCTACACGCTTCCAGACTGTGCCCATGGACACTCCACTGGAGAGCCCAGATGACGAAGCACAACACTGCTCTACCCAGAGAAGAGGTGGTACGTGCCTCCATTAAGCGCGACGTAAACGGAGGGGCTCGTGAGCTGCAACTATAATGTCTAGACCACAGAGCCACCCCATAACCTTATCAAAGTTCATGAGAGAGGCACTAACTTCATTTCCTCACCGGTGGACCTGACGAGCACTTCTGTTCAGCTCCTCGTCCGGATGTCCACAATTTTTCCGACGCCAGCGGCTTCGAAGAAGCTTCCTCTCCAGCTTTTTAAAAGTGTCTTGGCGGTCGAGCAACCAGTCAATCGGGGGTGACAATCAGAGATGACATATTGTTCATTCTGGAACGAATTGTAAGTGCACTCCCGAAACTCCTCACGCAAATTAATGACGCACTGCCCACCAATTTGGCACCAAAGGACCTCTGCGTTTAGTGAAACGCGCACTTTGCGCTTTCATCACACTGCTCTCCAGTCAAGGATTTTGATGGAATTCGCTAATGCACCAGTCTCAAGGGTAATGCACCAATCCTAAGGGTAATTCGCTAATGCACCAATCATTTTGAAGGGAGATTGGCGAAAAAGGTGTTGAAGTCAGAGGCGAGTCGACGTAGGACTAGAGGGAGAGCGAAGTTTGGGTGAATGGATGGTGTGAAGCAGGCATTAGGATGGTGCGTTAGTGAAGCAGAATGATAGTGAACGGATGAGTTTTGACACTGCTCTGATGTGCTTTCCCGCCCTAGGCATATCGTTGAGAGACGGGATGGTCGTGGGCGGGCCGGTCATTATGACGCGGCAAGGGTAAACCAGTCGCGCTGTCGGGCCCTGCTGCCGACATTGACCTCAAACCGCACTCATGACCCGGAAGGTGTTGCGGGTCGGACACTTCAGTGCAAAAGAGTTAAGGTGTGCAAGTGTGAGGTGCGCCTTGCTGTCGGCCATCCCCCTTGCTGGGGGATTTCGGTTTGTGTCTGTATCTGTACCAATCCTAAGGCTAATTCGCTAATGAACCAATCTTAAGGGTAAGATCGCTTTCCCTCTCCATCACATAACTATAGAAGCACGTGCCAATGATCAACAGCTCCGCGCTCAGAACCTGCGCAGCTTTATCCCTAGCGCGTCACTGACGGGTATTCTGGCTCGCACCCGTGGCACGCGAGTTACCCCACGGTCACTGCATTGTTTGTCGGAGCTCTCCACAGGCACCGTTCACAAACTGTTGGGATTCCTGATTGAAGCGGCTCAGTGGCGGTACAAGATTCGCCTTCAAACTCTGGACAAGCTTGCTCTGGAGTCTGTTCGGGCAGCGCTTCTGGCAGGTTCGGTTTTTGAACCACAACTCTTCACCGACGAGGCGATCTTACATGCTTTCAATGCGCTTGAAACTTTCCGAAGCAGGACGGAGGTCTTCTCATTTATGGCCATTTCACTTCAGGTTTCGTAGCTTATGCACCGCCGGTGACACGAAGGCCTCAGCGACGCCAGAAGGGCAAAGCGGGGCCGTGCGGAGTGCCATTCGTGGCCAAATCGGGCTTGCGCAGAGTTCCTGTCGTGACCAAAGCTTCCAGGGTGGTGCCACGCAACCGCAAGGGAGGCATGGGGGCTCCAGTATTTCACATACAGTTTCAGGGTGCCGTTTCCCAACTGCCCCATGAACCCGAGGACGGAACCATTATGTTCAAGGGAGAGGAAGTCAAAGATTAGATTAGAGTGTCAAGGCTTTCTAGTGCACTGGAGTCAATGTCCTGGCATCGAACGTCAAACCAGCAGCCAGCGCTGCATCAAGTCATCAACAAATCATCCTCTGTCTCCGTAATTGTTTCAACTCACGGCTTGCTTAGGTCATTTCTGTTTACAGGGATATAGAGAGAGGTCACAAATGTGTCCTACTCAAAGTGAGCAAAGAAGACGGTGGTTCTCCGGGATGGAGGAGTTTATTGGTAAGTAAGATTGAGTATGATCAATTCACAACAGATCAGATTTCAGTTAGGAGGCCGGTTTCTTGGAGGTAGCTG
>SDVV010026248.1:0-12290 GCA_016164225.1 Gammarus roeselii | reverse complement strand
AGAACAATTACGCCTTTATCGCACTACCTTTCGTCGCACTTCATCTGGGGTGAAGACAGAACAATTACGCCTTTACCGCACTATCTTTCGTCGCACTTCACCTGGGGTGCAGACAGAAAAATTACGCCTTTACCGCACTATCTTTCGTCGCACTTCACCTGGGGTGCAGACAGAACAATTACGCCTTTATCGCACTACCTTTCGTCGCACTTCACCTGCGGTGAAGACAGAACAATTACGCCTTTACCGCACTATCTTTCGTCGCACTTCACCTGGGGTGCAGACAGAACAATAACGCCTTTACCGCACTATCTTTCGTCGCACTTCACCTGGGGTGCAGACAGAACATTTACGCCTTTACCGCACTATCTTTCGTCGCACTTCACCTGGGGTGCAGACAGAACAATTACGCCTTTACCGTACTATCTTTCGTCGCACTTCACCTGGGGTGCAGACAGAACAATTACGCCTTTACCGCACTATCTTTCGTCGCACTTCACCTGGGGTGCAGACAGAACAATTACGCCTTTACCGCACTATCCTTTGGTCCAAATTGGACCATGGGAGCGTTGCCTATTGCTCCGCAAAGCCTAATGTTCTGAAAACATTGGAACCACCTCACAATGACACACCTTCCCTCTGCACCAGAGCTTTACGCTTCTTTCCTCTTGTCCACCTTTTATGTGAAACTAGTGAGCTGAGGCTTCACCTGCGACCAGAACTAACCGACTTCCTACTCTAGTGTCGTATTTTTGCCCCCTCTTCTCTTTGATCAGCGGACATTGAGCTCCTCGCTGTTGATATTGAAGGACAGTCATCTATCCTGGTGGACCCTCTCACGCGAGGTACAATCTCCATCTGGCGCATACCAAAACATATGTTTTGCCCTCAGTATTTTGGTAGCCGAAGAGCAGATGTTACATCTAAATATCTTCGAATTATCTATGAAGCTCATTCGGAAACTCCCCACGCTGATAGCATGCATTTCTTCGAGGATGGGTCAAAGGACATATTATGATGGTAATACCGGCACAGGACTCGAAACACAACTACAGTAAAAATGAGGTTTATTTATATCTAGGGGAGTAAGAAACGGGAAGAGAGTATGGCTGATCTGTAGTGGGGCCTAAGTAACACTGGCTGAGTCAGTTTAGTCCCCGTACCTTAGCTTGCTGCCACGCACATTGTTATGCCATACCTAGAAACACACATGCATCTATACATCAGTACAGCCATCCCATGGTTCTAGTTGGTGGAACTAAGGTGTCTGGCCGATGAGATCACGACGACTTAATAACCCAATTAATCGTGATATTGGATCCCACCGCTGGACATTTCTTCTTATATCGCATGAACAAATTTATATCGCTTTTATTTCGCAAGATTTAGCCGACCGCTGGGAACATTCAGTATTGATCTAGTTTGTTCCACGTATGAACATGATAGGACGACGGTGCTGTGACCTTAGCAACAGGAATTCCCAGGCTCGTTGACGCTTGAAGAATACCATTATTATTGTTAATCTTCACTACTGATCTCAGAATCGTTGCCGAAGCCTTCTTACCAGCCAATATCCTTACAGACGTCAATATTTTTAGCTCTAGTGATTTGCTGAACGCAATTCAGACCATGGAGATTTTCAACAATTGCCACCTTGTTGTTTCGGCCTTAATGTGTCGCGCCCTACGGGGGAGCCTATTATGACTCACGTTGAGGCTCTGGTGGAAATGAGGCCCAAATCAATCAATCACGTAGAGGCTCTGGTAGAAATGAGGCCCAAATCAAATCAGCCTTATTGCGCTGGCTTAAACGTTTGTCCTCCAGGAACAAGAACGTTCGCTTATGCTGTGTTCCGGGCAATGGTGGGTTTGTGGGTAATGAGCAGCGGATGATGGGCGCGATGAGCTGCAGTGGCGCCTGACCCAGTAGAGTATCGGCCACCGCCATATAAAGACTTATACCCGGCAATGGCAAGAGCTGAGCAAAATTATTGGAACATGGAATGGTCTTCAGCCAGCCGATCTCGAGGGGCAGAAATAATTCTTCGTCCTGACGATTGGGGATAGGACACGGTAGACTAATGCACAGAAGCCTAATGGAGGCGTTGCCTTTTTATACCCGTTTGACTGTTTAGTTACATTCACTGTAGCCCATGCCTCAGCAGAATTCTCAAACTGGACGGAATGTCGATTCACACACTTCCCCAGGAGCCGGCTCCTGGACCCTACCAATACGAAACTGCCTAATGCTTACTGAGTTCCCTCAAATGCAATTTAGTGCGAAACCGCTTCTGAGTTATCTACGAGAAATCAACCTCTTAGCTGCAATCAGATCTGTTGTGAATTGATCACACTTCCTTCGAAAGGATCACTGTTTTTAATTCATTTGAAAAAAAGCACTTTCCTGATCTCGTTGAGGCTCTGGTGGTAAAGAGGCCAAAATCAAATCAAATCAAATCAAATCTTGACCTCCCCTTAGAATTGTAGGGACTTCACCTTGCCGTGTGAACGATGACTTGTTGATGACTTGATGCAGCTCTAGATGCTGGTTTGAAGTTCGGTGCCAAAAGGGCATTGACTACAGTGCACTAGAAAATTTTGGGCGCTCTAATCAAATCTAACCTTGTCGAGTGGTGCATCCGCCCATTTGTCTACTATTGGTTTGTACATTTGTCTAGCATGTGTGTACTCTCTTGGTATTCACGATTAATCTCTCGCATTGTCCAATTTATTTAAAGTAAATGTATATTTTGCAACACGCATCGTCATAACTTTATCAAATAAAAGTAGGATGAAAGTACTGAATTTATACAACTGGGTCTCCTCCACTTCTTTCATTAGGATTATGCACAAAATTTAATGCAAATAGAATTTATGTATTTTTTTCAGAAAAATCACTGCAGCGACTCCAAGCCACTGAATTTCATGATTGTTGGCATCGACTCTGTATCACGCCAGAACATGAAGAGATACATGCCCGAGACCTTCCGGTACCTCACTCACGACCTCGGAGCTCTCGACTTCATGGGGTACAACAAGGTAGCGGACAACACTGATCCAAATGTCACGCCAATCATAACGGGCTTGAAGGCAGAACACTTTCTCTCTCACAACAACAGCTGCTACAGGTTCCAAAAAGACAATTTAGATGAGTGTCCATTTATCTGGAAAAACTTCTCCAGCATTGGTTATGTCACCGTGTACGCAGAGGATGCTCCAGGTATGGGCCTCTACCATTTCCACAAAATTGGGTTTGTGCAGGAGCCAACCGACTACTACATTCGACCTTACATTATGGTCTCTGAGAAGGAAATCGGTCATTTGGGCACGGATCACAGGTGTCAGGGACTTCGGCAGTCTCCCAAGGTCATCTATGACTATGCCTTGCATTCTTTGGAAAGCTTCCAAAATGATGTTCCTGTTTTTGGTTTCTTTTGGACTGCGTCCACAACGCACGGGAAGAATGAACTCTCTGCAGCTCTCGACCTTACCACCGCTAATTTCTTTCGAAATTTCGTCGCGAAGGGCTACAACAACAACACAGTCGTGTTTTTCATCAGCGACCACGGAATGAGGTTTGGGGACATCCGGTCCACGTACCTCGGAGCTCTTGAAGAAAGATTACCCTTCGTGATGATGCTCTTCCCTCCCTGGTTTCGAAACGCTTATCCTGACACGTGGCGAAACTTAGAAATCAATCGCCGGCGACTCATCAACAATTATGACTTGCATTTGACGATAGTCGATATTTTGGGCGAATTCTACACTGAATCCAGTAACCCCCAAACATATTTTGGATTCGGGCAAAGTTTATTCCTTGAGGTCTCTCAAAACCGGACCTGTGAGTCATGTGGGATTCCCAGTCACTACTGCGCCTGTCAAACCTCCTCGGATATCAGCACCGAAGACAAAACCGTAATCGAGGGAGCAAACTTCATTGTCGAGAAACTCAACCAAGGAATCTCGGAGATTCCCAAGTGTGCCCATCTTGACTTGAAAAGGGTAAGCGATGAGCAGACTTTCTGTACCAAGTTGCATGAGACTCTACCTAGCTTGTACCATGCATTCAGCAAGTACCATACTTTACTTGAGCTATAGTTGGAGTACCTAGACCCTAAGTATTGCCGCTTCTTGCATGTGGTTGAATGAATATTTGAAAGATTTTTATAGATTTCAATTGAATTATATTTTTTCGTTTCTTGTTTTTTCTTCTGTATTTAATTTGTTCCCTCACAACTCTGAGTATTTTTGTGTTTATGAACCTAATTTCAGGTATTGCATGAGTAAAAGGCTTAAACTAAATGTGTGCTGCAAAGTCTAAGTAAATTGTTTTTTCATAGACCTCAAATTATCAATACCTCTTGCTGTAACAAGCTCATTTCACGTTCACTCTCAGGTTGTACGTGCTCGAGTTGCACAGCACAAGCACAACTTGCAGAAAACTATGCAGAAGAAGTCCGTCAAAATCTGGCAAACATACATGATCGTTCTTGAGACTACTCCTGGTGAGTGTAGGGGACTAACTTTGAAAAGGTTGAACTGTAACGCTTGTTGCCCGTCGAGTTTGTAAGTTCGTGTGCTTCTACTGCCTTTGATCTTCCATTGACACACAAAACCGTCTCGCTTCTTTTTCAGATATTAAAAAGGACAGGAAAACTTGAAGTTTTATTGATTTTCAGGAATTATGGGATGTTTTTTCCTAAGAGGTATACAAATAGGGTTATTCATGCTTTGTTTCGTGCAGCGCGTCCTGTCTTGAGTTTAACTGCACGAGCGTCGTTAATCGGCTGGAGGTTCGTTTGACCGTATGGACCATGACAAATCTCCTTAATATGTTTATGCATGACTGTAGCCAACTAACCAAACCAATAACAATCGGTGATCTCTGAGACCAGAATGACAATCTCACATATCTAAAAAATATTTGCTACTCTTTCAGGCGGAGGGCTGTTCGAGAGCACGTTGGTCCAGGGTGCCATGGGATGGGAGCTTGCTGGCGACATCTCAAGAATAAATTTGTACGGCACTCAGAGCCATTGCGTCGAAGACGTTCTGCTGAAAAAGTACTGCTACTGCCTAGAGGATGACACTCGGTGACCCAGGATACGTGTTAGGTCCGTTCAAGTTTTACCATCTACGCAGATTCTGCAAACTTCTTTATCCTACCGGCTTCTATATCCTTCGAATGTCATTATTTACTGTATCACAACTATAAAAAGAAGCTTTTCCTCCGGGGCAGCTAGGCCAGGCTGTGTGGCGAAATCTCAAACTCACTCAAAAAACGTTGAAATCTTTCTGTAAGTGAGCTTCGCAATAACGGGGTTGGAGGCTCCGGAGCTTTGGCTCAGCATGTCAGTTTAATATTGATTGAACAGAGTAGAATCGGCACAAATTTAAAGGAAAGACAGTCAATTTTTATCGGACAATGTTTTTTTTAAACGAAAGCCCTCTGATGGTGTGTACATCGTTGGATTGTACCCGAGGTATTTTATTTTGTTTTGATGTGAAACATCTCATTAAAGATAACAGTCTTCGACGACTGTTCGTTTCATTGAGAGATCTGGAAGTGCCTTGTTGTTCCATTTTTTAAACGGCACAATATTTCGAAGTTTTGACTATCTATGAAATTTTGTTCGGTTCCAGTTTTTATTTTTCGATTAGTTTTATCGTTGTCAGGGTGTATAAAAATCTATAACGTCCACCTATGACTGGCTAGTGATATTTGCAGGAATTTTACCGGCAGTGATATTCTACTACTAAAAAAAACTTGAATTCATAGTCTTCTTTCAAAGACTCGGAACATCGTATACTTTTTTCTTGGAGGCACTCCATGTATGTGACAAGAAAACTGTTCAGGAGAAGGCTGTTGCAGATATATATACATTCACACTGTGGAAACACTAAGAAGATGGTTTAGGAGAAGGCTGTTGCAGAGAAACATACGTACCTTCACACTGTGGAAACACTAAGAAGACTGTTTAGGAGAAGGCTGTTGCTGACATACATACCTTCACACTGTGGAAACACCAGTGGAATAATGAATTGACCAATTTTCCATAACTCTTTTACATGCCAGGATTTCTTTTCCCTGTGAAGTTAACCAAATTTATTACAAATTGTATTCAGTTGAACAGCGTTGTTTGACTCCTAGGAAGAGTATTGTGAAGGAAAAATATATTCGGAAGAAAGCAACGTGTACTGCATTAATGTCCTGTGTTGTGTTTTGGCAAACCAGTCCACTTCAGACGATTTGTCACCTTTTATGTATTTTTTTGCAAATCGTACGCTTAAATTCTTTCAAGGCAAGCATTTTTTATATAACTCCAGATATTATATACCTGCTGAACCAAATACTCCTGCCACTTATTTTGTATTCTCTTATATATAGAATAGTATTTTTCTCTCCCTTCATACCCATTCGTCTATTAATAGACATCCAAAATCCTACGAAATATATGGTGACCCCCCAGTGCCTTTCAATAGTATTTTCTCACGAGGTATCCAGACATTTCATGTATATGCTCGATCTTTCGCCTCTCATTGCTATATATGTTTGAGTTTGACCTACTCTGTCGTTTCAATCTCGTATACATTAATTATAAACTGACGCAGCGAGGCCACTTTTTGTGTCATAACAAACAATTTGTTGATGTACGCTAGGAGTTGACTGCTCGTAACCACGTTTGTAGTTTAGCTGCCAGTGAGTATTCGTTAGCCGTCATGGGTATCTGGCAGCCCGTACAGCCAGGGATATCTTGTAGCCGTCATGGGTATCTGGCAGCCCGTACAGCCAGGGATATCTTGTAGCCGTCATGGGTATCTGGCAGCCCGTACAGCCAGGGATATCTTGTAGCCGTCATGGGTATCTGGCAGCCCGTACAGCCAGGGATATCTTGTAGCCGTCATGGGTATCTGGCAGCCCGTACAGCCAGGGATATCTTGTAGCCGTCATGGGTATCTGGCAGCCCGTACAGCCAGGGATATCTTGTAGCCGTCATGGGTATCTGGCAGCCCGTACAGCCAGGGATATCTTGTAGCCGTCATGGGTATCTGGCAGCCCGTACAGCCAGGGATATCTGGTAGCCGTCATGGGTATCTGGCAGCCCGTACAGCCAAGGATATCTTGTAGCCGTCATGGGTATCTGGCAGCCCGTACAGCCAAGGATATCTTGTAGCCGTCATGGGTATCTGGCAGCCCGTACAGCCAAGGATATTTTGTAACCGTCATGGGTATCTGGTAGCCTGTACATCCGCTATCTCTCCTTCTCTATTCTTTACTGGTTATGCTTGTTCCTTGTTCACTCCTTTTACCTCGCTTGTTTGGTTAAAACTACATTATCGTATCTCTTCGATCTTTTATTAATATTAATATGAACTTTTCTTTCATTTTTTCTTTCCTTCTTCCATGTCGTTTACGAATATTTTTCTCAATGTTTATTCTATTTTTAATTGGTATTTTTCTCTTTGTTTGTTTCATCTTTCTTTTCGCTCTTTGTTTTTTTTATCTTTCTTTTAACCTTTTTTTTTTAATTCCACGTTGTTCATTTGGTCTTTTGTTTCTTTTTTCTTTGTACATTATACAATTGATTTTATATATAATTTCTTGGATCTACGCTTAACAAATGTCAAGGTGGCTAAATTTAGCTAGTGGGCGACTTATTACCCGGTAAGATATATGACTGCATTAGACCACAGCGATGTGGTGGACCTACACCGAATCCGTTGCTGGGGAAGAACGGCTTGCAGTTGTTCACTAGTGTATGATGACAATAATAGGCTTTTGGGCCCAAAACAGGTTGATTTTTATTAGTAAGGAGTTTTATTCTGAAGTCGGAGAGCATTACGTGACAGGGTAATTTCTGTATTAAAGTATCCAGAGAAGGAAAGGTTGTAGTAGGAGACAACATTTAGCGATGATACTCGAAACAACTGATGTCAGTACCTGAAGAGAACGTGACCCCCGATGTTGAATTGAGATCGTCTGTTTCATCCCTCGTTACACCAATGCTGACCAGTGCCATTGCTGGACACCTTTTTACAACGGTGTCTACTTTGATGTTGCCAATGCAGGGCACTATTTTTTCCGTACGGGTGTCGATGCCGGACTCTTTTTTTTTTGTACCGAATATGCAGTTTCTAATATCGAAGTTAGTTTCTGGAGCTTGCTACACCCGGAAGCTATTTAGCGGCGATTCTGGTAGGATTTGCCGAGCCCTGACTTGAACGTTTCGATTTCATCGCTGTTTACAACTCTTGGGAGTTTGTTCCTTCCCAAGAAGAAGTCACACGTCATCACAAGCGAGACACGCGTACCAACAATTTTGTTACCATTTATCACGGTCACTCCGTTCGCATCTGGAGTGAAAGGCTCGCTCGAGCAAGGTCGACGTTTTCCTTACCCTTCATAATCTTCTACACTTTGATCTTGTAACCTCGATCTCGACGCTTCTCCAGCATATATAGGTTGAGTTTTGCGAAGTCTGTCTTCGTACGACTTATCACGCAGCGAAGGGATAAACGTGGTAGCTCTTCGGGTATAGCCACTGCCAGAAAACTCTGGACATCGAGTTGTTATATTACCCTTCAAGTGTTGCATTTATATTCGTTTCAAAACGACTCCATTTTATGTCTACATAAGTAGTTTCAAGTCTCCTGGGCGCTAATGATTCGTTACTGAGCAACAATATTTAGTCAAATTTGATATGTGACGGTTGCTGTATAAGCCGCAATTGATTTGATTCGTGGAGGTTTCTGCATAAACCGCTATTTCTGAGTTGTAATCTAGTTTAATGAACCTTTCGAATGTAGACATGTATGATCTAAATGGGCTAGCAATCTATTCTCATCCTGCGTCATCAGTTTGAAAATCTAGAAAATTCCCCGCAGTAGACAGAATTTATAAGACAACGACACTGTTTTTAATTCAACACAGATGGAACCTGAAAAAAACATTTTTATTCTGAAAGAATCAGTCATTTATCAAATAAAAGTCTAAACTTATAAATGAACAAAAATAAAGTAACATCAATGGATTTGCTTCATGTTTTTTTGCCACAAGCAATCGAGGGTTCCTACTTTACCGTTTGATTATAAAAGCCGTACTCCACTCTACATATTCAAAAAATGTGTTCGCAAGTAGTTGTAGTAGTAGTAGTAGTAGTAGTAGGCCTGGGATGGGCTGAAGAGTTCATTCTAGCAGTATTCTAAATTTGAATTTGCAGTACATCTAGCCCAGCCTTAATGAGGTGCCCATCGTTCATGGGCTGCCGGATGCTGAAGGCTCCAACGGAGGTTGTTGCCACCTTGGCGGCACAGGTCCAAATGCTTATTTAGCGAGTTTATTAGTCTCCCAGTGTTGGTCGAGGCGTTTTTAAATGTGTTTACGTCATTACTGTTAACCACATCATGTGGTAAGCGGTTCCAAATTGTTGGTATCTTGATTAGAAAGAAGTTTTTTGGCCACTGATGTTCTGAATGGTTTTAGCTGCAATTTTTGTCCCTTATTTCTGTTCCTTGGGTTATAATCTCTGTCAAAGAGGCCCTCAAGGCTAGCTCTAGTAAATCCGTTTAGTTACTTGAAGGTTTCTATTAACTGACCTCTAAGTCGTCTCCTTTCAAGTGATATCAGATTCAGTTCGTCGAATCTTTGCGGATATGTCTTATTTCTCAGTTCCGGAACCATTTTGTTGCACGGTGCTGAACACTTTCCATTTTGTTGATATCCCCTCTTGGGTGGGGGGACCAAAAGTGTACTGCATATTTCATTTGAAGCCTCACCAGTAAAGTCTATAAGAGATGCACGATGTCCCTGGACTTGTTGTGGAAGTTTCTGGATAAAGATCCAAGGACTCCATCGCCTTTCTTGTAGCTAGCTTCCAGTTGTTTTTTCAACTTGAGATCTTTGTTGATTAATATTCCTAGGTCTCGTTGTTGGTTCAGTTCTTTCATATGCCGGCCTGCCTTTACGAGAGCAGAATTTTGAATTTGTGATTCAATGCACGTAACAGTGCGTTTTTTAATATCAAAGTTCATTTGCCACTTATCAGACCAGTCCACTAGTTAATCAAGATCCCTTTGGATAAATATGTGATCCTGCTCACAGTCCGCTTTGTGGCAGAGTTTAGTGTCGTCAGCAAATTTTGAAAACTTGCTGACGATGTTGGTATCAAGATCACTTATATAGATTATAAAGAGAAGGAGTCTAAGAACACTGCCCTGGGATACTCCCGCTGTTACCATAGCTCATTGATTTTTTCCTAGACCGATACAGACACGTTGCTTGGGGTCCATGAGCTATTTTCGGAGCCACCTGGCCACATTTACATGTAAGCCAGGTGCCTCCATTTTTCTAAGTAGGCATTCATGATGGTCCTTATCAAACGCTTTTTGAAAGTCGAGATAAGAAAGTTCGACAGCTTTGGTTTCATCGTATATCTCGGTGACCTTATTGAAGAAGTCTAGGAGATTGGACAGGCAGCTAAGTCAGCTTCTGAAGCCATGTTGGGTTTCCTTGATGAGGTCGTTTCTCTCGACGTGACATGTTATACTTGTTTTTATTAATCTTTCCAGAGTTTTGCCTACCACAGATGTGAGACCGATTGGTCTATAATTTACTGGCTCTTGCCTACTATTCTTCTTGAATATGGCTGTGATGTTTGCTGTTTCCCCGTCTTCTGGAATAATTCCAGTAGTCATAGACCTGTTGAAGATCTCTGCCACTGGACCCCTTATGATTTCGGAGAGGTCCCGTAACATTCTCGGATGCAGGTCATCTGGTCCTGTAGATTTGTAAATATTTAGTTTACTGAGTATGTTCCTCTACTTCACCAACGAGGAAGTTAATATTTTTCAACGGTTGCACTTCTCCAGGCAGTTTGACTTCTGACATATTATTCATATTCTCATCTTTGGAGACGGTTACAAAGTATTCGTGGAATATCATAGACATGTCAGCATTGGATGATTTTAGATCACATGCACTATTTTGTAGAGGGCCAATGCTTTCACGAACAAAAAGTCTCTCATACACATATGCATAGAATCCTTTTGGAATTCGCTTAGCCGATTTACCAACATATTTTTCCTTATTTTTCTTAGCGCTTCTGACCATTCTTTTCACTCTTCTACCAGTTTGCTCGTGCGCTTGTTCTGACTCCGGTGTTGGATTGGTTTTGTAAACTTGGTAAAATGTTTGTCGGCTATCAATTGCTTCTTGAACTTCATTATTCAGCCAAGAGGGATTGTTTATCTGTACTTTTCGTTCCGGGATGTATCGCTTGCTTGCACCACCCTATCTCTTAGATACGCAGAGCATTCATCAGCGGTTCTGCCCTCGAACTGGTACTCGAAGTCTATGTTAGTGATTTCGTCCTTCAAACCATCAAAATTGGCTTGTCAAAAATTGTAGTTATACCTTGCTGATTCTCGCATTGTTCAGTTTGCTGTGATTTGGAATTCAATAGTATAGTGATCATCTATTTTTTATTTAATTGCTACCGATAAAACTAGTTTTTTTCAGTCTATGGAACAAGGTCCAATATGTTAGACCTTCTATGTGGTTCTTCCACGTACTGTTTTAAGTTGTTATTGTTGACGAGTTGTATCCACCTGCCGCCCCGTAATGCAACTTCCAGTGTTGGACAATTTATGTCAGGTAGGTTGAAGTCTCCCATCAAGCTAACCTCGTGGGATGAAGAAATTATATTGTTCACTTCGTCAACAAAAACGTCTTCTTCACCTACGGCTCTGGTGGAAATGGGGCGCAAATCAAATCAAAATCAAATCAAATCAAATCAAATCAAATCTTCACCTACTGTTTTGAGGTGGATGGATGATTAATCATTTTATAGATCATTAACACTTTATTTTAGTATTTTATTATTTCTTCTTGCTTGGGCTCCATTATTTTTCTCTGCCCTTTTTTCATTGTGATAAATTTTGAATTTGTTATTATTATATGTATCGAGGTTGGTTAAGACAAGGTGGCCCAGAGAGGGGAGGTTTTCGTGGGACCCACGGGACTCGGGGACCCAGGGTTTCGGGAACCCGGGGGACTTGGGAGACCAGGTGGATTTGGGGGGATCCACTTGGACCTTTCTGGGGCCCCTTGGGACACCCTTGAGACCCTTAAGGATCCTTTTGAGAAACTGTGGGACCCTTTAGAAGCCTCTCTGAATCCTGGAATCTCTGCTCCCCCCTCCCAGCGCTGTAAAACCCATACACAGAAAAATGTTTGTGAGATGCATGAGTAGAACAATTAATCATTGCAGTCCGCGGATTGCTGGCGCAGAG
>SDVV010026247.1:0-12290 GCA_016164225.1 Gammarus roeselii | reverse complement strand
ATATCTATGTTAAGAGAATTCCAGGTTTTAGCAGCTCTGTATTTTAGAAATAGTTGAGACTGCGTTGACGAATTTCGGGGGATTTGCAAATCCGCATTGTTGCGAAGATCATACATAGGATTATTTCTAATTAAAAAACTGTTATCAATGTAAGTTAAATGATTCAAAGCTTTGTAGACAAACACTGCAGCGGAAAAGTTAATGATTTGACTCAGTGGAAGAATGTTCCATTGACAAAAGAGAGGCAATGTGTGATCACGTCTGCTAGCATGCGATAGTGTTCTGATAACACGCTTTTGACTAAGAACAATAGGTCTTAAGTTTGTTTTGTAGGTAGACGCATATATACGGCCACCTGCTTTTGTTTGAGGAAGTTCAGTGTCGTAAGTACCCGGGCTCTCGTAAGGGTGTGAAGTGTTACAGATATAGACACTAAACCGCATCCCATAGAAATGGTGGTGGCCTCTCACCATAAAAGTGTTGGGTGCACTTGAAAGTATAAAGAGCTGTAGGACGTTGAGGATGCATGGGAATGTAGTTGTCGCATCTGTGCTCTGCGGAGCTGAGACTTGGAGACCGAGAACAAACAATTGAAGAAAGCTGAATGTTTTCGAGAGGAAATTTTTGAGGAGCACGGCTGGAGTGATGCTGAGAGACAGGATCAATTCCAACGTGATCCTAATAATTAGAACGGGGTTGGTGAGAAAGTTATAGGACCGAGTAGATTCACATGTTCTGAAATGGTTCGGGTCAAGATGAGAATGGATGATGAGAGATTAGGGAAAAGGGCGATAAAGATTTAGGTGGGTGGACGTAGGCCTAGAATTAAATCCAAAGTTTGGGTAGATAGATGGAGTGAAGCAGACGTTAGGATGGTAGCAAACGAGCGTGCAATGGATAGGCGCGAGTGGAAAAGGGCTGTGAATGGATACATTTTGACACTGCCCTGTTGTGCTTTCCTGCCCTTGGCGTCACGTTGTGGAACGGGATGGTCTTTAGGAGAGAGGGCCCGGTTCCTACGATGCAGCAGGAATAGAACAATTAACTATCGGGTCCTGCTGCTGACACAAATCTCGGACCCCACTCCTGATCCAAGGTGTGTGTTGAGTGCTCTTAGCCGATCCCTTCAGCGCCAAGGGGCTAAATTTGTTTGCGAGAAGTGTATGAAAGGAGTGTGAGGTGCGCCTTGCTATCGGCCCCTTTTTTCCTGAGGGGTTCGGCCTTGCGTCTGGCTGTACTTGGTTTTGTTATATGTTATAAGTTTAGAAACCAGATGTCTATTCGCGATGGGAACAACTTTTTGACTCGTTTAGGGACCACGTAGAGAAAACCAGTCATGAAATGAGACTGACAAAAACTAGTGTTCGTTTTGTGCAGGATCGCCGATAAGGCACTTCAGGAAGCCGTCCGAGGACTTGAGGAAGCCAAAGCCAAGCGTGATCACGACCGGACGCTGACGGTTTTGGAGATGCTGCTGAATACTGAGGGTCTGTCCAGGAGCGACGTAGCTACTATGATACTGGACATGATATTCGCCGGCGTTGACACGGTAGGAATAACAGCATGTTGTTACACATCGATACACTTTGTCTGTATTTTATCGAGAACTTCCGTACAAAAATTGGATATTTTAGCGGAAAAATGTATTTAGATACAAAATGTATCTATATACTGTATGTTTCCAACCCTGTTCCACCTCACTACGCACAAAAACATCTACTCATTTTACGAAGATACGCATTAACTCTATACTCTCTCGTACGCGCTAATACGCGAATATGCCACAATTAAAATATGTACTGACTTCATCTTGACAAAGCTAATATTTTCGCGTACGAGGTTGTGTGTGGACTTACCTAAACCAACGACGGTCGCGCCCTACGGGGGAGCCTATTATGACTCACGTTGAGGCTCTGGTGGAAATGAGGCCCAAATCAATCAATCAATCCAACCCTGTATTTTGACGAGGTTTTATTAATACCTAAATTTATAACTTAGATATTAAGGATTTACCAATGGACATTGTTGTTCAACATTCTCTATTATCCATTGAAGAACGTTAATGCTAGCTATGTCATAACACACCGTTTTTGCTGTCACAGAGAACCATCAATGCTACGCCATGGAGCACAGTTAACGCTCCGTCATGAAGTACCATCAATGACACGTCATAGAGCACCGTTAATGCTACGTCTTAGAGCACCATTAATGCCACGTCATAGAGCACCGTTAATGCTACGTCTTAGAGCACCGTTAATGCTACGTCATAGAGCACCGTTAATGCTACGTTATAGAGCACCTTTAACGTCCGTCATGGAGCACCATTATTGTCACGTCATAGAGCACCGTTAATGCTACCTCATAGCACTGTTAACACTCCGCCATGAAGCACCATTAATGCCACGTCATAGAGCACCGTTAATGCTACGTCATGGAGCACCGTTAACGCTCCGTCATGAAGCACCATTAATGCCACGTCATCGAGCACCGTTAATGCTACGTCATGGAGCACCGTTAACGCTCCGCCATGAAGCACCATTAATGCCACGTCATAGAGCACCGTTAATGCTACGTCATAGAGCACCGTTAACGCTCCGTCATGAAGCACCATTAAAGCCACGTCATCGAGCACCGTTAATGCTACGTCATAGAAGCACCGTTAACGCTCCGTCATGAAGCACCATTAATGCCACGTCATCGAACACCGTTGATGCTACGTCATTGGAGCACCGTTACCGCTCCGTCATAGAGCATCATTAATACTACGTCATAGAGCACCCTTAATGCTACGGCAATGAGCACCAATAATGATACACCAGAGAGTACCATTACTGACACTTCATAGAGTCTGTGTATACTCTGATAATGCTACATCAAGGAATACTATTAACTTCACTCTATAGAGCCCCATCAATGATTGATGAAATAATCCTCTTCAAATATCTATTATAAATCGAACGCCTGTTCAGAAGTGAAATAACCTCGAACTTGCAAAGTTCCGTTAGGTTTACTACCATATTTTTCTGTCGACAGTGCCTCAACATTTTATACCACTGTGGATCAGTTCCATCAATAAACGTCGGAAATAAATAGCTGACAAATGAGCAGCCTGTAAATTTTTAATGCATTGAGTTAGTTTTGTCTATAATCCAGTGTCTAATCTGAGAAATTCCGATCCATACTCATTCTATGGTCCGACTAAGAATTACTTCAAGTGATCACTATAGATAAAATGTAGTCGTCTATACCACAGAGGACTTGAACCGGCATTTAACTTTTCAGACTTCTCACACTCTGGCCTTCACCTTGTATGCCCTGGCCACGAACCCTGACGCCCAGAAGAAGCTGCAGCAAGAAGTAGACACTGTTCTGGGCGACGCTGCGGAGCTTCAGGCCGACCACAGCAACGAGATGATCTACCTTCAAAACGTTGTCAAAGAGTCTCTAAGGTTTTAAATATTGAATTCTAATTTCTAACAAGTCAATATTATTATTTCTTATATTTCGGTTACTGTATGCCAACCATGATTTCAATTTAAACTTGTAGGGAAGCCTTCAATTTGGGGGAAATGCACCAAAACTCAAAGAGAGGAAGTGCAACGTTGTATGATCTTTGCGGCAAGAATAACATGCGATGGAAACCTCAGAAAACGAGACCCCGTTTTCCTGTCTTCGAAAAATTACAGTGGCTCAATATCGACAACAAACTGGCAGTTCATCAGTCGATCAGAATTCATAAAGATCTAGAAAAACATTCACCCGGCAGCTAAAGACACATATATTCTCGAGGTGAAAAGAACAATCGATTCACAAGAAATAATGATACTCTGCACGTTGAACACAGGAAAACAGAAACTGCCTGTAGAGCTTTTTCGATCACAGGACCATAATCCTGGTACAATCTCCCAGCAAGCCTCAAGAATCTTAAATCCAACACGTCCTTCAAGAATAGGCCTAATGAACATCTATTGGCCGATCAATTCAAAACCGTAACTTTGCTCACACACCAATTAAATACATAATACCAGTAACCAGAAAATGCATTCTGTTCTTGAGCATGTCCGAAAACACCACCACCATAACTCTCAACATTGAGACACCATCTAATCGTTTTTACTCTGACGATACATATGTTTTCTATGTTGCAACCACAATTGTCTCTGCCAATTACCATAAGTGTTAACTAGCGTTTTGTCTATTTCCTTGTTTTAAATGCTTCAATCGTTTTAGTATAATTGAAATACGAGCTCAGTCTTTTCAATGAACGATAGGCAGCTTCCCACTTTGACAAAGGTTAACTCGATTTTAATATAAATAATTGGATCATTTCTAACAATTACCGTACCATTTTCGATGATACAATCATTACCTTTATAGCTAATATTTTGCTTTACCTTTTATAACAGAAGTATATTCATCCAATTTGTGTACTCCAGTATTGTATTATTCTGATTGTCAATCATTTAATCATTTCCTAGCGGTCATGAAGTGTGTAGCTATATTGTATATTCAGTTGTTTGGTATGTATTTTATGCATAACTTTTTTTTGCAGAACGTATGTCTCATGTTCACCCCTTCCTTATTTCATACAATGGTTTAGACCCATCTTTACAATATGTTAGCACTTTTCGATTTCCAAACCCTATGTTCTCGGGACTCTAACCACGTGCATGCGTGATTTCCTACCCCATGTACTGGTTATTTTCCACACCCATGTATTTTGTAATTTATCCACCCCATGTATTTCTTATTTTTCAACCCCGCGTGTCACCGGTTTTCTCAACGCTTTGTAGTCGTGATTATTTTGTAAAAATATATATTTCCTGTATGTGCACTGATGATACGATTGTAAATAACATTTCACTCCCTGTAACCCGAACCGGCGGCCCCTAGAGATGAGCTGCGACGAACTATATTCAACTCTCGATTTCGTTAATTTAAGTAGCGTAGCTGATAATGAAGTTTCATGTCTTATGTTTAAGAATTTATTTATTAAAAAAAAAATGAAAACCCATTGACAGACTATGGAAATAGATGATTCAATAATCATAATAATTTAAATAAACGACAGATAAATTACTAGAAAACCGTATCCTACTTCATAAAGTCCTTCTGGTAGGACTCTGAACTAATTGAGTAACAGCTTGAACCAACTGAATAATTCCCTGTTCTAACTTGTTTTTTTCTGTATTAGCTGTGGAATTCCCTGATCCATCTAAGCAATTGCTTATTCAAACTGGGGAAGAATTGATTGATCCAACTAGGTAGTGTGTTAAATCAACCGGGTAATCACTTTATCCAAGAAAATGGAATCCCATATACTAAGTAAAAGATCCCTAGAGTCAACAATTTACTTTCTTATACCAAATTGGTAATGCCTTGACCCTACAAGGTAAACCATTTAACAGCAGAAAAAGAAACAACCTTGGATACGGTAGGAAAATTACCCATTTTGGTCTTCTTTTTCTCAGAGTTTTTCCGCTGACCATTGGCAACGTCCGGGTTCTAACGGAGGACATCGTCATGTCTGGATTCAAGGTTCCTGCTGGCGTGAGTTGAAGCTAAATGCAACGAATCCAACTTTCTTGGCGCTAACTCCTCCTTTCAAATTACATCTATGGTGATGTTTAAGATTTTGAATATAACTAGCATTTGAAAATGGACAAATGAATTTTAAATATGGTTAACAATAATTACAACTATAATGAGCTACATATATGCCGATCAAATTTTCACAGCAAGATAAGTCAGTGAGAAGTACCTTGCGAAGATGAAGAATGAATTTGGAAAAGGATTTGGATTTGGAAAAGGCCTACGACAGAGTTTACGGTGTTGCGCGTGTATGGAGGGGGTGGAAATCTGTTGATAGCAGTTCAGAGTTTCTATGTCGACAGTAGAGCATGTGTCAGAGTAGGAAGCGATATGAGTGATTGGTTTAACGTGAAAGTTGGTCTGAGACAGGGCTGCGTCATGTATCCCTGGCTGTTCAATCTCTACATGGATGAAGTGGTCAGGGAGGTGAACGCGAGTGTATTTGATCGTGCTTTGCACCTGTTGGAAACGAATGATTGGAGATGGCAGTTAAGCCAGTTACTATTTGCGGATGATACGGCACTGGTGGCAGATTCAGAGGAGTAGCTGTGTACTCTAGTATCGGAGTTTGGTAGTGTGTGTGAGAGGAGGAAGCTTCGAGTGAGCGTGGGTTCAAATAAAGTAATGAGATGCTAGATGAATGTCGATGCGAGCGGAATTAGGATTCTCCTTAATCGAGAGTTGTTGGAGGAAGTTCAGTGTTTTTATCTAGGCTCCCGTGTGGAAAAGACTGAACTAGTGGAAACTGAAGTGAAGTCGCGTTTGAAGGAAGGGTGTAAAGTGTTTGGTTCATTGAAGAGTGTAATGAGCTGTCGGACGTTTTGCATGGAGTCAAAGAGAGGACTGTTTGAGGGTGTAGTTGTCCCAACTGTGCTCTACGGGGCTGAGACTTGAGGGTTGAGAGCAAAAGAGAGAAGAACGTTGAATGTCTTCGAGATGAAATGTTTGAGAAGCTTGGCTGGTGTGACGCTGAGAGACAGGATCAATAACGACGTGGTTCAAGCTAGAACGGTGATGATGAAGAAAGAAGTTAGAGGACAGAGTGAATTCTCGTGTTTGGAGATTGTTCGGGCAAATGGTGAGGATGGATGAATGAGATTGGTGAAAGAAATGGTGGAGTTAGAGGCAAGTGGACGTAGGCCTAGGGGGTGTTTGGGTGGATGGATGGTGTGAATCAGGCGTAAGGAAAGAGACTTGAGTGTGGAGGTAGCGAGAGAGCGTGCAATAAATAGGTGTGAGTGGCGAATGATTGTGAATAGATGATCTTTGACGCTGCCCTGATGTGCTTCTCGCCCTTGGCCGTGGGTGGAGGGAGGGGGGGCGGTCATCATGACGCGGCAGGGTTAAACCAATTATTGCTGACGGGCCCTGATGCTGACACTGACCTCTGACCGCACCTACGACTCAAAGGGTGTGTTGCAGGGTCCTCTGGCCGGACCTTTTAGCGCAAAAGGGCTAATTCGTGTGAGTGTATGAGAGGAGTCTGGGATACGCCTTGCCGTCGACCACCCCCTTTTCTGGGGATTCGGCCTAGGGCCTATTTAACTATTTAGTAAAAAAGAAATAAAAATGTATATTCACGAGATGCCTCGTAATATTCTTGGGGGTGTACAAAGGATTTCTTGATTCTTAAATACACAATAAATTAGGGGTACAACTGAGTCGATCAATGTATTAGGCTCCACATAGAACTTGCTAGTTCTTTGGAACAATTGAGTACGGTCGGGTCTGTCAGAATTGTATCAGACGCATTAAATTCAGGGTACAGCTTTGGCGAGTAACGTTTTCGATATACATTAATTCAGGGTACTACTTTATTGAGTAATTGGTTACATGTTAGACTTGCTAGTTCAATGGAACAAATGAGCGCGTTCATTTTGACGCCACAGCTTCAGACATCTTGGAGACAGGTGTTTTTGGTTATGTTTTACGACACTCTGATGCATAGGGTCCAGAGGTATCTACATTTAGCCGTCGAAAAAAAATTATAAGAATAAAAAGGTTGTTATGGCAGAGGCGGCACGTTGTTATTTTTTACGATAAATTTATGCAACAATCTGCGCATAATATACAAAGTAAATCTGAAATTGTGTAAAATGACGAGCTAAAACCACCATATCAGCAAATAATAGGTAACCTTGAGTTCACTTGTGACTGAGTAATTGGGACGGGGTATGAACGGTAGGGACGTATCTTAGATTCCTAGCCGAACGTAAGAACACGACTAGTTTCGAAACATGTCCTGGCGAAGGAGTATCGGAGCGAGTATAAAGTACTAAATAAGTATGCACTATTTCCTGATGCATACATAGACATATACATACACTCATATACATTGATATACATATTTCACATATAGGTACGGTACGTACATACGTACCGTACACATCCATACATATACATACATGTGAAAATACATACATAAAGTTGAGAATATAGCGAGCTAAAGCAAGTGTTTGTGCACGTGTACAGAGATTGTTCCTCTCTAATGCAAGCGCTTGTTGAAAAGAATGTACCTCGATTGTCGGCCGCCTTACTGAGTTTCAAATAAAAATATTTTTTCATGAAATAACTCGTGGTAATGTAGTTTCTCTGAGTATATCCTAAATCTACAATACACTTTCTAATCTAAGCAAGCCCTCCTAAAGCTAATAGTTCACGGGTCGCGCGAGGCCACGACCCAACCGGGAGGGTGAACACCTGTTTTCCTTTCAGGCCCTTCTATTCTTCACTCTTCCCTATCTCTCCTTCTCTACCCTATCCTGGATATACTTTTACCTTGTTTACTCCATATACCTCGTTTGTTTCGTTAAAATTCCTTTGACGTATCTCTTTTCTTATTTTGACAAATCTCCCTCATATTTTTTTTCACACTATAAAATTATATATTTTCTTTTCATATACCACTCTCATATGATTAGCCTTTCACATCATTATAAACTTTGCTGTATGTTCGTGCTATTTAATTTTTTGACTATCAAGGTGGCTAAATTAGCAAAAAAAGAAGTGTACAGTTTGTGGCACGTAAACCGGGGCCATCATGCTGCGAATTGGTTTCGGTCTCCTGGGCAGCAATTGGTTGCGGTGTGTGGCCCTCGCGCGGCGGCCGGTTTTGACCGCCAAGGGCCAATTCTGGTTGCAGTGTGTGGCCCTCGCGCGGTGGCCGGTTGTGGCCGCCAAGAACAACTGCTGGTTGCAGTGTGTGGCCCTCGCGCGGCGGCCGGTTTTGACCGCCAAGGGCCACCGCTGGTTGCAGTGTGTGGCCCTCGCGCGGTGGCCGGTTGTGGCCGCTAAGGGCAACTGCTGGTTGCAGTGTGTGGCCCTCGCGCAGCGGCCGATTCTGACCGCCAAGGGCCACCGCTGGTTGCAGTGTGTGGCCCTCCCGCGGTGGCCGGTTGTGGCCGCCAAGGGCCACTGCTGGTTGCAGTGTGTGGCCCTCGCGCGGTGGCCGGTTTTGGCCGCCAAGGACCACTGCTGGTTGCGGTGTGTGGCCCTCGCGCGGTGGCCGGTTGTGGCCGCCAAGGGCCACTGCTGGTTGCAGTGTGTGGCCCTCGCGCGGCGGCCGGTTTTGGCCGCCAAGGGCCACTGCTGGTTGCAGTGTGCGAGCTGCATTGTAATATCTTTAGCGCTTCACTCCCCGCTACTGCGGGTCCCGCAGTGACGGACGTGTCCCCGCATGTGGCTTCGGATGGTGCTGTCTGGTAGCTGAGGGGACAGGGGTGCGGAGCCAGTTCACCCCCTTCCTAACACTCTACTTTCGATTGAGACGGTAACCTCTTCGTGGGCAACGAGAAGTAGGATTATCCTGCCATGAACTTGACTAGGAGCCCTAGCCTAAGAAATCATTCTTGGTAGCCTCTCAGGGCGCTGTTCCCTATTTATGATGACGGACTCATGATGACGCTAACTGGCAGACCCTCGTGGAAGTTTACATAGTTTTCTGACCGCATTACCACCGTCTACCTGGTGGGCAGGGCTTGTCGGGAGACTGAATTATTGTTGAGTTGCTACCATAGAAGGAGACAATTCAACAAAAGACTCCGACTGCGTAAAGCCAATTGACTATCGTTTGCCGCTTATACAACAACACCTCTCCCACCTCAGGATATATCCAGTGATGAGATGGTGGAAAACTTTAATAATGTCCTCCTTCACGTTGCAGACCGCAGCATCCCTATAACCAAGGGAACACCGCGTAAAATTAGGACACCCTGGTGGAGTGACCTTTGTGAGGTGGCAAAGCGGCGGAGGAAGCGTGCATTCAATCGATACCAGCACGCAGAAGCAGAAGCAGATAAAATAACACTTAAGCGAGCAACTGCAAAAGCACGGAATACATACTTCCTATCTCGAAAAGAATCATGGCGGAACTTTGTATCATCCATTAATGGATGATACGAAGCATACGAAAATGACGGCAAAGTATTTAACACCAATAAATACGAGACAAACCAGCACAAATAAGGCACCAACTTGAGCCGTACAGAAGATTCTTTGGAAAGAACAGAAAACTATAGACGCTGGCAATAGTGCTTTCCACTAGGTTGAGAAGATCCAATGGGATTGATAGTTATAGATACAGTATGGATTCAGCAAATATTTATAAATAGTCTTTTTATATTCTATAATCTGGTTGTTACATGTAGATTTTTTTCAGATCCTTATCTATAACTATTTGAGTGCTATCTACTTACACTTTTGTCGACAGGTAGTTGCCGTTGGTTTTAACTGGATGATCTGCCAAGACGAGAAGTACTTCCAACGCGCCAACGATTTCCTGCCCGAGCGTTGGGCCCGAGACCGCCCCTACGGGCCCATCCACCCCTTCGCGTCGCTGCCCTTCTCTACCGGCACAAGGATGTGCATCGGGAAACGCATCGCAGAGCAGGAGATCTACACCTTCCTCATCAGGGTGAGTGATGAGTGAGGATGAGTGTGTGAGCAACACCTCATCAGGGTGAGTGAGGAGGAGTGTGTGAGCAACACCTCCTCAACGGGGTGAGTGATGCTCGTCTGAAACAACCCAATACCACATAACTGTATTAAATGAAGAGTTGAGATTCAGAGTAGGTTTACTTCATCTATCTCTCGGTATAGATGCCCTTAACCATTATTGATGCAGTACCCTTAACCATTATTGATGCAGTACCCCTAATCATTATTGATGCAGTACCCTTAACCATTATTGATGCAGTACCCTTAACCATTACTGATGCAGTACCCTTAATCATTACTGATGCAGTACCCTTAATCATTACTGATGCAGTACCCTTAATCATTACTGATGCAGTACCCTTAATCATTACTGATGCAGTACCCTTAATCATTACTGATGCAGTACCCTCAATCATTACTGATGCAGTACCCTATAAGCCGGTCTTCCCAGACAAGAAGTAATAACTGTAATGTTTGCTAGTGATGACTTCAGCACCAAGTGATCGACGAACTTGCACATAATAGGTCGGTGATCGCTTAATGTGGTCGTATAAACTTACATAGGATCCTCTAATGTATTTTTTTATTAATCAACTGGCCCCCTCCAGCTTGAATAAAAATAGCTGAATGTCTATACACGCACACTGACCAGTTTCTTGGTCGCAGTAGAAGTTCTGGACGAAATGCTGATCGGATCCGAGTTAACACACTAATCAACTCATCTAATGTCTGTAAGTTCAGGTTAGTTTAAAAATGACGAGGTGTCCTGAACGAGTAACCCTTACTTCAGTTGTTCAAATTTATCGCCTTGTTGAATGATGAGCTCGCAGCTTGATAGATTGCGTGTTCTTTTTGCACGCAACTAAAATTTCAAACCATCCTTTTAGTTGCTGTCCCCGTGTGTATCCAAGTATCTGTTTCAATGCTTTTAATTTACCCATCTTTACAAATGAAATTGTACAGTAAATGCAGGGGATTTCCTTGAAATCCCTTCATGATGAAGAAAACAATAAACTCAAAAATCTCCCAGCCAGGTCTACTCAACGGCAAAAAAAAAGTCAAAACTCGTTCTGAAAATGTATCTGTAAATAAAATTAATGAAACTAGCGATTTCATGACGTCTTTTCAGGCGGTACCCATTCCTCGTACACGAACGAACTAGATCACAAATGATTCAAAAATACTAATATTGAGGGTCATGGGGCATTTAAAGTATAATCTTAATTGACTATTTATGCTTGCAACCTTTTTCGTCAATTTGGATGATCGTTCATTTACAGGCGATGCAGAAGTTTTCAGTGACGTTCGAGTCCACTCAAGAGATGGACGTGATGACTCGGCTCGTCCTCAAGCCTGCCATCCCCCTCCCCTTCAAGTTCCATTTGAGGAAGCAACGTGGATATTAAACTCCTGTTCCCATCGATCGGAGGCGTAGCCAGGGAGCAGGGAGAGGGGCGAAAGCACCCCTTGAGGTCCAAAAATATAAATGAATACCTTCTAATACTTTAAAGTAAGGTTTGATAATTCATTTTAACTTAAGAATTTACAACCTCCTCCCTGACTAATTCTTCCATAAATGATTTTTTTCAAAAAATTTGAATGAATTTTTACTGAATTTTTTAAACTCTTAGTTACTTTGATTCACGTACTCCTTGGCCCTTTTAAATTTTTAAATCTTGTTTTCGATTCTTTAAAGCTCCTGCCCGAGCAAAATGATGTTCCGAATGAATACTCGTGTCAATCCAGTATTTATGTATATACAT